>CM044960.1:14007879-14192879 GCA_024516035.1 Bactericera cockerelli
GAACAATTTCATTCCAACTAACATTGCTCGCTGCTCTTATAATGAAGTGAATGGTATCACTGCACTTGTAATTGCTCTTTTAAGTGATGAAAAAACAATTTTTTGTTCGTTTCTATTAGCATACTGGGTGGAATACAGGAAATTATTCAAATATAATACGTCCCTCACCTCTATAACCAAAAAAAATATTATTTTCATATATTAAATTTGTATCTTTTTGTTACTATATTTAGTTGATAGCACATAATTATACAATGCAATACGATGTTTATCCTTCAAAATTAATATCCTAATATCTTATTTTACCCATTATTCCCCCACTTCTCATTTTTTCTCACGAGACAAATACAGAGCAGAAAAATTATCTACCCTGCTTTGGAACGAACCCAGTAGACTTTGCGTGAAAGCTTAATGTGCTACTTCACTTGGCCACAGTGACTTTATCCATATAATATTGTATATCATTTATTTCCATCGAAAATATATAAAATAACAAATTAAAATTTCTGTCATGAGACTTTCTTGCAAATCAAGAAAGAGCCTGTGTTATTAGATGCTCTCTGTGATGAGCACCAGCTGAAGCGTTTCAAGTTTCGGAAGACGTCTCTTTGAATATTTAAGAGACTCTAAATGTAAAAGACATTTTCTTGCGAAAACATTGTCAAAGCTTTTTTCATGACAATAAAATGAAAATACACTTTTTTTTGTTGCAAAATAACAGTCAAGAGAAGAGAGGAAGGACAAGGAATGAGAGAAGGGAATGCAAGGAAAAGAGGAAAACTCTGACGATTTCGCTACTTTCGGAATTCTACATTCTTCCGCCCGCCACCGCCACGCCCACACGTAAATCAGCGCCAGTGGAGTTCAGTGGCTCATTTGAGTCCAAGCCTCGTAACATCAGTGACGTTAGCAACCACCAACGTTCAGCGAGGTCAAAACTTGGTGGATGAACACTCCAATTTGTACCATCTTCATGCGATTTCCCATGCTTGCATCGATCGGTATATGGGAGCGTACTTGTCACCGGGAAGTCGGTGGTTCGAGTCCCAAGTACGGTCAATTTTAGTACGGCGGGTTTAAAAAGTTATGACGTCACTTAAATCTTTCACGAAAATCTTTTGTAAACTTTAACCTTCCCATGCTGGATGATTTTGATGTGCTTGGATGGGTAGATTTTAGTGATGATTACGAAATCTGCTCTATTATAGTTTCTGAACAATACCAACATCATTTTTAATTATTTTAACACTATCGATAATTTCATACCGATCATAAAACCGCTCAATAGCTTACAAGGATATTAAAAGATGTGATAAGACGTTATTTCTAACGCAATTGAACGCAAACACCAATCTCCTATTTTCAGTTGGTCACCTACATCCAGTATTGAATAAAGATTCAATAACTACATCGTGTGTGGCAAATATTTCTCTAATATCTGTGTAAATGATAGTGAAACCTCTCATTCTGTTTTGTGTCGTCGCTGTTACTCAAGGATCTGAGAAAGAACCACTAAGTGAAATGTACGACTATAACGCCTTCGTTGACAAAAGTATGATTCCGATCAAACCCCTTCCGAAGTTGATAGCAGACATGACAGGGCTAAGGCTCATCCAGCATGATGAGTCAGGAGCCACACACGACATATCTAGTCCACAAGTTTTGGATACTCTTGTCAACATTATTAGAGTTCTGAAGAATTCAACAGACCGGGAGTTGGAGAAGGTGAATGAAGTAACAGTGAACAAGGAACCTAGTAAAGATATGGTGGGCAACTTGAATAAATTACCTGAAGCTATCAACAATTCAACACATACAGAATTCAAAAAATTTCATAGATATTTTTTTCAAAATGTAACCATTAATAATGAGCCTGTGAATATCCCTCTCAAAAGTCTTGAACATAATTTAACGGACATTGAACTGAAAAGATTGGCGAACTTGTTGAATAATGCAAATGAATTCGATCAATTTCATGGTGACGCGCGTAATGCAAGTTCTAGAAACAAAATGATTGATGCCATTGCAAAAATTTCCAGAGCTCTCAATGAGACAAGAGAAATTGTGTTTGAAAAAGTTACCAGTGTTTTGAGGAACACGTCGGGGATTGAGATGGTGAAAGTTAAGGATGGAAGTACTGTGCACAAGAATGATTTGGTTGACATTCTTACCAAAGTTACAAGAGCTCTGAATAAATCCTCTGGAATCGAGTTTGGAAAATTAAATCTGTCACCTGCAGAGTTGTCATTGATTCAACAGAACTTACATGACAGCAAGAAAGTGGTTAATAGCTCCGGTTGTACAACATGGATTAGTTCCTTGTCTTTTGTTTTATTCATTTTAATGTTTTCAATAAAACATTTGGTGACTGTTCATTTGTAATTTTGAATTTATCAGTGAAAATTATTTACATGGAAAAAAATCATTATCTCATTCACTATCATTTTATGCTGACAAGGCTTTCCCCTACTTCCTACTTTTTCTACTCGAGTTTTGTATCCTACATAAATACAAGTATACATACGTATTCGGCTCCTTTCTAGGAAAGTATTTCAGATAAATTTAAATTTTGGAAAGTTACCAAAAAACCATTTGGAAAGAATTTTGTATTTTCAATTGAACTAATTAATTAACTGTGTCAGATGAGGTTCTTATCTTCTAATAAAATTACGCATTACAAAGTATAACTACCGAATATATCTTTTTCATTTTTTTGTGCTGATGCGTTCGATGAATTCGAATTTTTCTTTCCCATTTCATTTAGTTTTTAATATCTTTTCCTATACACTCATAAAACTTCACCCCTCCTGATTTAAAATCTAGCATCTAATACTTTATGTGAATTAGTCACATAAAGTAGATGCCAGATCAATATGTAAAGGGTCAAGAAACGAGATGTTCTTTTATGTAAAAATGTGTACTAGATATCAGTGCTACAAGTATTGTGTTATCATTTAGCAGTCTTAGGTGTGTTTTCTGTGTTAATTTCAATGAAATTTGGATACACCCGAGTTACGGCCCGAGGCATGGCCCTATATTTATTTTTCGAAAACCTACTCTACACAACGAGGCATTGCCGTACATCGTTTTGGACCTGAACTCGGCGCCACCGATTAAATTCATACCAATAGTGTAAACTACCTGGGGAAAAGTAATGATAACTTGAAAACTTAATCCAACGTTATTTAAAAAAAAAAACAGTTTATTTTTTTATTTTTTAAACCAAAGACAAATTTTCTTCACACCCTGTTAACGATTCTGTCCCTTCTGTGGGTTGGATCTGCAATACTGATAATTATATAATTTTATTTCATTTTTACTGCTGCTCACTCGCACTGAGAGTGCAAAAGAGAGTTTTGCAACTTCGTATGTATTTCATATTGATGATAGTGTTTGTTCTTCAAAAACCGACCATAGAAGTATAGGAAGGAAGTGGTTACTCGGTCGAATTTAGAGAATGGTTCGGAATCAAGATCATAAAAAATGCTAGTTTTGAAACGATAATGATTTTTCTTAAAAATGACCCAAACATAATAAAACCTTCCTTCACATTTACTCATTGTAAATTTAGAAACTGCTGAGCAAGCTTCGTGAACGCCAATCTGAATCGCTTTCTATTCTTAAAAACGGGGGTGATGCTCGCTTTTAATCGAATTCTCTCGCCAACATGTGATCAAAAGAAGTATACAATGATTTGGGTCATTACTGTTTTCACAATACATTGGTTTTTCACATAAAATTTCCTGACGTGTTCCCAGATCGAGTCGAAAACTGATAGATTCCCTTCTGTTTGAGAAAGTTTACGACTTTTTGTGTATGTTTGTCCATTGTAAATGTCGGGATAGCTGGGCTTCCACCCTTCCATCTCCTGATTCTCTCTCCCTCTCCTCACCGCCCCATCTATTGCTCTCATTAATAAAATTGTGCATCTCGGTAGTCGAGTCACGGACCATCAGATCGGGTCGGAGACTTCTCTTCTTTTGTCCAGTCCATTCTGATTAGTCGCGACCCTCCGTAATCACGAGCATCCATGCTAGCAGAGGAAAAGTTTTTGCTCGACGTTAGCAACGCTCAAATGAGTTTTTCTTTTTCAAAATAAAAGGAGAAAAGAATGAGGACTGGACGATGCGACGAATATCCAATACTGCAACCCACAGAGATTCATCCTTTTCTTTCTATCTCTCCCTCCCTTCCACGCAGCCTTCTCATCCATTCGTATGTTCCCCTGTTTCTGCCTTTATTTCCCCTTTCTTGTTTTCCTCTCCTTTCTTTATTTTCTCTCCATCTTAGCTGGTTAAGTTATCGCTGTTAATTTAATCCTATTTTTTATTCTCTTTATTTTATGGCTTCCATTTTAGTCATTCACTTTTGATTAATAAAAATCTTGTCAACATGAAAGCTAATAATAAGCTTAGTAATTTTAATCGTGCATTATATCTAGGTTACCATTTTTATTACAACAGCGAGTAGACGAACCAAGCCCTAGCTGTACTTTTAATTTAATAATAATAACACCCTTTAGTGTATGGTAACCAACAGGCGAGGTTAATGCTTAAAGTATTTTCTACTACCTAACCCTCAGAGTTTTCTACTACCTAACCTAGTATTATGGGGTCACAAACTCAAATTAATGAGGAAACATTCATGCACTGGGTGGGATTCGAACCGGCTAGCGCGTTAACCACTTGACTACCAGTGCACGGCAATTTAGAAATGGATGTGATGGACATTCACTCGCACAAGCACCTACCAGAAACAGAATATCATGTCCTGAGCAATCACATGAACGTTGATGTCTATGAGGAAATTGTCTTTGTGTTTGAAGTTGAAACAAATAAAGAAAGAAACAAAACGATCTCAACTTGCAAGGTCACTTGAAGGCACCTTTGCAAGAGCTGAGAGTACTATAAATAGACTCGGAAACCAGTTTTGAACCATCTGTCTCTCCTGTGAATAGACCTCGTGTGTGCAAAGAGGTATGAACAAAAGGTATCAGAGAATTCGCAGGTAAATTTCGCATTATTACAAAACGCAGGAGCAAAAACTGTAATGGCGAACAAGACGGTACAAGTTCTCTCTATGTGCGCTATTGAAAGCATTTGTTTCCTATATTGAGCTGCTAGTGAGGAACAGACGGGATGGTTCTGGATATAATGAGGGAGAAGTACCTTTCTAATATACAACCCATGTTATCCTACTTGAGGATACCACATTGTTAGATCCCTTATACCGGGTGTATGTGGCGAGGCAAGTTTTATCTTTCTTGTATGAACTATTTTATCTTTCTTGTATGAACCTTCTTTGTAAATGCATCGGCATGTATTAGTATTGCCAATTGTGTGAGTATTTTAATCTAGAGAGTTTGATGTTCTATTCAAATTTAAAATGTTTCAGTATTATGGAAAATGTCAATCAAGTATCAATGTCTTCATTAATAATATTTTACGTCCTCTACGGATGTTAAGACATCCCAATTTTCATAGGCAAGTATTTATTCGTACATTGAAAATTCTGAAATATATTGAAAAAAGTTCTTTAATGAATAGGCAGAATGAAGTCTTGTAGAGTATGTATTGGAATGACATTATACCTATACCTTTAGATAGGACGTAGTTTATAAGCTAGTCATAAGTGTTTTTTATAGGTTAACTAGCGGGTTACACCCGCCGCTTCGCCAGCCCATGAAACACACACAACGCACACACGCACACATCCACACACACGCACACACCCACACATCACACACACCCACACCCACACATCACACCCACACACCACACACACACACACACACACACACACACACACCACATACACACACACCACATTCACACACACCACATACACACACACCACATACACACACACACCACACACACACACACACACACACACACACCCATACACACACACCACACACACACACACACCACACACCACATACACACACACCACATACACCACACACCACACACACACACCACACACACCACACACACACCATACACACACACCACACACACACACCACACCACACACACACACACACACAAAACCACACACACACACACACCAAATGTCATTTAGGTTTGGAAAAAAACCTGAATATTTTTTGTCGCCCATTTATTTTCTGGTCTTCCCCGGCGTAGCTCAAGAATGGCTCATCAGAATTTCGCGATCAATATGTCAAATGAAAGCCTAAACCCTTGCCTAAAACTTTCTCGCTCTGAGTTGATAGGTTGTCACTTCAAATTTCGAGAAAAAATGTCATTTAGGTCAAAAAACGTGAATATTTTACATGTTACCCATCCATTTTTTTTACCTTACCCGGCGTAGCTCAAGAACGGCTCATCAGAAATTCGCGATCGATATGTCAATGGAAAGCTCAAACCCTTGCCTAAAACTTTCTCGCTTTGAGTTGATAGGTCGTCGCGACAAATTTCGAGAAAAAATGTCATTTATGTCAAAAAACGTGATTTTTTTTTGCGTCACCCATCTATTTTTATCCTTACTCATTGTAGCTTAACCTCAGGGAGATATAATCTAGCCTAGAAGAATTTCCTGATCCAAGCGGACCTATGTGCAAAATTTCAAGTTTCTCGGTCAAACGGTGTGGATTTGTATAAAGAACATACATACATACATACACACATACATACACACATACAGACAGCTTTCTTTTATAGATATAGATATAGATATATAGTCATAAGTGTTTTTTTTTTTTTTTTAAATCCTAGTCATAAGTGTAATATTATTGTTTTTTTTGTATTTTGTTGTAAAAATGGGCTTAACTCGTAAACTTGTAAAAAAAAAAAAAAAAAAAAAAATGCTCTGTTTTACGCTAGGTCTAGCATCGAATTCCTTCTAGCCCACCCCGTAAGGTGTAGGACCTTTTTTTGATGGGATATTTCTAATTTTGAATTGCTCCGTACACAATGAAATGCATCGAGGGGTCTCGAAGGTATGGTGGATGATTCCTTTACCCCAGTTTCTCTAATAATTTCCAGCATGTTGAATGCAGTCCCTTCTTTCTTCCTTCTGATCACTGCTTCAAATAGTTGGGTTTGGGTTTCTAGTTCAGTTTGTTTTTGTTTACGGCGCGCGCCTCACGTGGTTCCTTGTATGCAATTCTGTGGTGCGCCTTTGAGAATGCAGTTATTTCATGAATTTTAATTCCATAACCCGGATTTCGTATGTGTTTTTTTCATTAAATAAAAGATTTTTCAAATTTTAATATTTTATCTAGTGAATAACTACTGTTGTAATTTACTAATGGAATAATTCTTAATTTCAGATAGGAAGTTGGTTCTTTTTTTGTGTTCTATAGTTCACCCAGGTTATATGAAATACTCAAGCAGTGTTTGTTGATATATTTTATCTTTGTCAGTAAAATTTGCAGTGATCCCTTCCACATATTGAATAAATTGAAAACAAATTTTTAATGATATATTTTGTGCATGCACATTGCAAATAATTTTATTCCGAATTAATTGAAAGCATTTTTCCACATGAATATAATTTTATTAAAATAGAGATTATTTTTAAAACTAAAATTAGGTCAGGTGCTTTCTATAACAACTCCAGGTCACTTTTAAACCATTCTTCTGGAAAAATTTCCATTCTTCTCGGGATTCCAGTTTCATTGATAAATAATTGTGACTGGAAGCGAGTTTCTCTAGCTATATGGTAAGAAAGAAGTACTATTTTGGTTTCATTGATTTATAGAATTTTTTATTGAATTGGAATTTTCTACATATTTGGAAAATATGTCCATTGCCTAGCTTTGCAATCAACTGTAAATTCCCACCGTTGACAATTATTGATATGATCATACAATGTGAAAAAAACAATTATTTTAAATGTATCTTTATATAAATGTTTTGCCTTGGTTAGGCATCAAAAACGAATTGCTGGAGAGGAACTGAGTTATTTAGACTCATCATAGAACACAACCCACAAACCTTTTCTGCTGCTCATACCAGCACAAACCTCAGGCAAATTGCTGTCTAATTGACCATCATGGATGGATCTTTGCCTTTACTCATATAACTCATGTCTCATGTTAGACAGCAATATTAATGTTTCTTGCACACAAGACCTGACCCTGAAAGCGTCCCTCATGAGGCATGGCCTGTTGTGGGGTAACCATCTAGTTACCACCTCACGAACTATTTGATGAAACTCATTCCATTATTATTTTTTTAGTTTTTTACGTGATCAAATTAATGAGGGTGTAGTTTTGAACTGCATAGAAAGAACGCACAAAGAAAAGTTTAACTAAACAAGAAAAACTAATTTTGCATGTAGGAAAAACTTGCGGCAGTGAGAGGTAGGGAAGTTTTGTGTTGCATGAGAGAGGCTGGGAGATGCGAAAATCTGAATAGAAAATATACTTACCCATACCCCATTATAAAGTAGAGGGTGTTTTATACAGGGTGATGGACTAGAAAACATTCAAGGCTGGCTTCATTCTATCTTACTTAATTAGTATGTATACATTTTTACCCCATTATTAAGTTGGAGGGTGTTATAATGGAAAATATCCAAGCCCAGCGTTATTATTACCCACTCATACGTACCCAAACCTCAGTCATTATCAATTAAATAAAATAATATCAAGCCCGGCTTTCTAAGAACTTCCCCATATCCGATTTTAAGTAAGTGTGAGATGGATAATATCATGATAAGATGGGCATAAATCTATTGCCACTCGTTTTGCTTCTTTGTGTATGAATTTTTTCTCTATTATAATTTTTTTGAAGTCTTTTCTTTGCATCAAATTTGGTGGTTCATTCATTATTCTCCCTCTTGTAGATTAGAAAGTATTCGGTTGTTTAGATTGGGAACTGTGGAATAAAGGAAATGAAAGTTATTTAAAACACAAACATAAGTAGTTTTATAGAATGGTTTCAATTAGTCTCAAAGTTGGTACATACAGGACGAGCCAACCAGTGGCTCACTGTTTAAATAAGAAAAATAGGGTTGTGCATAATCATTATTCATGTCTAGCAATATCTGACATCCGTGCTGTTGTGTATTCAGGTCAACATCTCTACTAAACACCTTTGTCTTCTCACAGCTTACCGTTGTGGTAGCAACTAATCTCCTCTCCAAACGGATAGTTGAAATGACATTATTGTGAAGGACAAAATGCATTTCCACAAAAAGTAAAGGGTTTTCAATTGTCTCGAAGGTATTTCAATTTGTTCTCCTGCAGCAAGCCACAAGGTCTGTCTTTCACCCTAATCCCTTTCCCTCCTCCTCCTTGTACTCTTATCAATTGACTTTTCCTTCCTTGCTGCTTCTTATATTTATGTGTTTCTTTATTGCTCAACAAATCTCTCCAAATACATTTTTGTTTCGTCGCCTTCGCCTTGTTATTTTCTATTATTCTTTTCAACTTGTTCCTGGTCTTCTCTATATTTTTTATCATCTCCTCTTGCAGCTCCTTCATGACCTTTCTCAACCTTTTCCCCCCTCACAAGTTTCTTTTCTCATTCGAATTTCAGCTAGTCCCTCTTTAGAAAAACAAAACATTAAGAAGAGGGGGTATTGGGACAGGAACAATACTTGTCAATAAAAGACGTATTATTCCTACCCTCTCCATGTGCTCCGTGTAGGTTTTAAGTATTGAGAAGGTCACAGGCTGTTGTTCTTGTTCCTATAATGTTTTCCATTGTTTTCAGTCGTGTGTTGTCTGTCAGTCTGGCCTGAGTTGTTTATGTGTCTGATGGCTCTGATGGGTGGACGGGTTATGACATGAAGTGCAGCAAGCTCATCATGTCGAGATAAATCATGTCTGTGGCTTGCTCCATGTTGCCGACTTTCCACATTGAGTGCGACACATTTGACAGGCATTGTGTCTGTGTGCTTTTGTAATGTGTTTTCCTCCTCGTAATCTAATCTTGCTGTTTGTTGCACTTGCAGGGGGAAAATAGATAAAGAAAAGAGCTTTCTAAACTGGATCGTAAAAATAACGTACCTACTTTATCTAGTGTTAGCTTTTGTGATATTTTCTTTTTCATAGTCATATATAACCCCAAAACACACAAGGAATTCATCTCTAAAAATATTAGAATATGTATTAAAATTAATCTGAAATTATAATTTTTAAAGTTTCTTTTTTTGAAGAATGTCTTAGTGTAGTTGGAAAGTCTACCCTCGACCTGAAGCTAGAGCGCTACTACCATACTGCTGACTAAACTTCTTCACATATTTTTTAGCACTTATACCACCCCAATAATCAAAATATGCTTGAAAAAATGTCACAATTGTGTTCAATTAAAACTAACATATTTTGAAAAAATATCAGAGGAGTTTGTTTTCTATCAAAATATTCTAAAGAGCGTCTCTCTTTTTCCTACACAAAATTACCAGCGAAATTCAAGTTAGAAACTTTCAGTAATTTTTAAACACTATTCCAAACTAAAAGCCCGCGAAGCAATACAATAGCTATTTGTTATTTATAGAAAGCTGTACAAAGTTTTGCAAACTTCACAAGTTTAACGCTCAGAGCTCTAGCTCGTCACTTCGTAAGTACCTACTTACTGTCTGAACCTTCGAAAATGTAGTTTCAAAGTACATCTACTTCTCATGTATTTATTTTTATGTAGGTATCTACACTACACATTAGTATCATTATTTGTTTAAAGAGTGTACCTACCCAATTATTTTTTCATAGTCAAAATATTATATAGAAATAAACCCTGATTAAAGGTGTCATCTACCATTTCACCTAAACAGCCATGTATTCCAACCGAGAATTATTGTTAATTATTGATTATACATAATTATATAACCATTAATAAAATTTTCCATGAAGGACACAGATTTTCTCTTGGATTCAAGCTACTTTTACTGTCAGTAATTTTATCAATAAATTATTATAATACATAATTATACTGATGCTGTTTGCTTTATTATCTCTGGGATACTGATGGTCATTTTCATTTCTGTTTTTTCAGATGATGCAGAAAAAGAGCGCTATTTGGTAAGTTCAGTTGAAACTTTACTACATATGTATATGTAAATACCATAATACAAAAAAAAAATATTTTCCCATTGGATTTTCTCACGCATTTTACGAAATACATTATGATGATGAGGAATGCGCCCTCCAGGGGAGGGCGCATTCCTCATCATCAATCCAGCCCTGGGCTTCTTCCAGACTAGAGGACATATGGGGTACATTTCACTCGAGCTAATTTCACGTTTGATTTCACCGAATAATTTGGAAACATGTCTTCTCTTTGGAAATCTGCCGTTTCGTTTTTGTTTCTATGAAATCCCGAAAACATAAAATATAATGAGGACTTCAGTGCCAGAGCTAACATGTCACTACTTAACCCTTCAGGGCCTAATTATAAAACAGGATTAAGTTTAAGATAAGCCAGTCTGTCCCTCAACTCAGGCTAAAGTGCCGTGACCACCCTGTGATTGGCTGGCTTCACTTATATTAGATCCCGTGTTATTATTTGACCCTTTTTAAGCAAGGTTTCGTGAATATGTACAGATTTTTCTTGGAGTTAAAAAAAAAGATGAGTGCTACACAGCCTTTTTTATTTCGTAACCATAAAACAGGCGCTACTGTAGACACTAGTGGTATGTGTTTTAGCTTACCCATCTCGTAGTATGCAATACATTTTTTTTTCGGCTCGTGGGATTGAAGCCGGGACCTTCCGCATGGCAAGCGTGTGTTTAACCACTGAGCTAATCGCACGCTAAATCGTTTCTAGTGGCCGCACTTCTAAAAAAATAACCTGCATGTTTGAAGAGGACCAATATTCACTTTTTTGATATTCTGGCTATTTTACTTATTACTTGTTCCAGTGGAAAATGAGCACTTGACCAGGTCATGTCATTGACGCTGAGTCAAGACTTGCTTGTTATTACCTTTCTTGAAAGGTATTACAGCTCATTGGAAGATGATCTTTGCTTTTCGAGTCATCTTTCAAGTTTTCTCTGAACAATGAAGGGGAGATTAACAGATTATGCATCAATTAATAATTTAATTACTCATTTCATAAATATTAAGTACAAATAAATTTACCGATGTACAACTCCCCAGGATTGAGGGATTAAGAACGATAAGGCAAAACTTAATTACATCGCAAAGTCGTTCGGTCTTGAGAAGTACCCTGCCCTGCCGAGGATAATTGGGGAAAGGATTAAATGTGAAGAGAAACTCGGATGATTGAAATAGGCTACATTAAAAATTCAAGATTCGTTTGGATGGAAATTAATAGGGCACTTGAGTCAGAAGAGAAAGAGAGAGAGGGGTAGAGAGAGATAGAGAAATTGAGGAGGTGGGCGAAGAAGATCAGGAGGAGGAGATGTATGATGAGGAGTATAATCTGGGGGAGGGGAGCAATGGAGGTTATTCAGTGGAGGAGGCAAGAGGGGAGGAATAACTGAAAATAAATGTCTCGAATGAAGTATCAGGTACTTGGTGTAGAGAGAGGACTTGGAACATTGTATCAGCAAGACTCTACTTACCACATGAAAGACTGTGGGGCCTTCAGGAAAGGAGTCGGGTAAGCGCCCCTCGAATCTTTCTCGCCTGAACAACAATAAATACCTTCAGCTTGAAATAGTATCTCATTTCCAAACGCTCTATTACCGCATTGCTACTCGCTTCAACCTTTGTTTTAAAATTTGAGAGCCAACACTGGAGGGGTAGAAAGTGCCAATACTATTTTTCACAGGAGAAAAGAGGAATTTTTCCTTTCTGCAAGCTTCAATATAACCTTTTGAATAATGGATTTCCACTGTTCCATTGTTAATGGGTATAAAATGGTTCATTTTACCCCCGACTGAAGGGCTATCCTGCGGATAAACGGTTTGCGAGAGCAAGGCAGGACGGGTGGGGGAAGGTACAAAAAAGTTAAATTAAACACTCAACATTTCAACAATAGCTCGGTGCGTTCCCTCCTAACTATCGCACGCAGTGACATTGATAAATTTTTGATTATTTTTCATTTTTCACTCTCGTCTCTTCTTCTCCCTCCGCTTTGTTCCAAGTACTTAAGTACTCTATGCCTCTGTGCTCTGAGACAGAAAAAATACGGAGTTTTTCTCTAGAAGGAAAAAAAAAACAAAGCACCTTTTTCCTTTGTGTCTTCTTCTCTAAAAATAAGCAACAGCAAAAAAAAAGGTGAACTTTTGCAGAGAAATTCTAAAAATAAAAAACTCTTTCTGAGAGAAAACAGAAAACCATATTTTCTCTTTTTCATTTTTATTTTTTCAAGTTTTGTTGAATGCACGTTTATTAGTTTACCTCTAAACGCTCAGGATTCTTCTGTATGATAATCTCTTCCTCCAGCAACTAATGTTTTGACATGATTTAACGAAAAGGCCCTCATTTGACATTACACATCTACCAGATTTTCATCAGTGCTCACCAGTAAGACTGTTACCACGACTCAGCCAGGGCGGGTACACTGCTAGCTACAATACTCTGTATAATAGAATCTTGGTAATTCATAGCACGAGCCTCAGAGTTCTTAATCTGTCTGGCAGCATTACAAATGAACCAGAGAATAGAGAATGGCAACTCAACAAAATGTAATTACTCGTCAGGATTAACTCTTTCCCACAAAATCGTTTGTCATCATTTCAAAGCAAATCGTCGGCCTTAACTTTTTTCTCGTTGCTCTTAAAAAAAGTCTTAATTAAAAACAAAACAAGTACCATAATACAACAGGGTGGCAGCACTGGGTCTTGGAACAATCTACAATGAATTTTTTTTCGAGAGATTTTAAGCACTCGCTGTAATTTATTTTTTAAAGCCTCAAATTGCTTTTGTACCTGTTGTGTGTTGATGTAGGGCTTTTCTTTTTCGACGGGTTACTTTCGTGAACTTGAAATACTTGCTGTTTGCTCGCTGAATACACCTGTTCCCCGTTACCATAAAGCACTGGAGTTTTGTGACATCGAGCAAAATTTCAGATAACGTCTTAGTATAAATCTGTTCGCAGTAAAATCTGTCGTTTTTTTTTTTTATCATTTCAGGTAGTTTGTCTATCAAAATATTGGTAATGGGTCATCATGAATTGCTTCAAGTATTTCCTCATGCTACGATTCACTTTTTAATGTATATCCATCGCATTAGTTTACCAACCTAAAAAAATATTCATATATTTTTTTCTTTAAAATTGTTCCCGTAAACCTTGTCTTTCAATCGACAGAGCCAATACCACCACTGATTGTTAAATCAATTTCAGTGAATATCCAATATCCCTTAAAACGTGCTTTTATTTAGCAATACCTACATCACTCACAGTCTCACATCAGTTTTCAAGATATTCTTACTAATACAGTAAAATGTCTGTCGATTATGATGTTTTTTTTCCATACATGTTCTCTTTCTGCAGGATTCGTCAACAAGACTAGGGTGTACATTTTTGAGGAAATTCTAAACCCCACTTCTTCTAACCACCATCTGTGCTATTACATCTGTGCAAGTTTCTTTCGCAAGTATGGATATGATGGATTCTCTACTTCTTCCTCGCCCGTTTATCTCCTCCAGTAGATAAAAGTTTTGCCAAACAGAATTTTTGATGGAAAAGTTTATTTCAAGGTTCCGCTTCCCTCGAACTTTATGGTGAAATGGAAAGCGGTCGCTGTGATGTAGATGCTGATGGTTCGAGGTTCATTTTCTCTCTGAAACACGATTTGGTGAACAACATGGTGTTTCTTTTTGAATGCTAAAGCTTGAGGGCTTGTTTAGAGTGGCCATTGAACTAAAATGCTCAATGCAAAACTTCTGATTAATTTTAACTTTTTAGTTCAGGAAAAATTAAGAGGACAACGCACAATTTTGTATGACAGTTTCGTTATTAAATATTACAAATACAAGATATCAAACACAGAAGTCAACTGAATAGTCAATCCTAGGTCTTGGTACTAACTACTCGTATTTTGTCTCATTGAACTGATTGGTCTAGAATGTCTAGATATATTCACTCTCTCTATCTCTTTTTAATTTTATTTGGAATATAAATCATTCCATGATCTGTCGTTTATCTTTTTTTGTAAGAAAATAATTAAAATTAGCGGAAGCAAGACCCAGATTTTATCAATCAATATTTGCCAAATCCATCTGACCTCTATCTTTTGCTTCAGAAACTTAATAATCCCTAGCGATGTTGTTTTCCTCTACAGAGCACACACAACCTGAATGCTTAACCACAAGATATAACAGAGATCCGACATCCTGTAGTTTTTTTCTCTCTCTCTCTCTTTGGTTTGAACAAACAAAATTTCATTTCATTTTTATTATTAGATTTAGGAGAAGGAAAAAAAACTTGAGCCAAGAAGAGAGAATGAAAGGAGAAAAAGTTTAATGAAATTAGGTATTCAAAGTTTTGAATTTAAGGAAAAGGGAATAGCGATGAGGAATGAATCGTTCACTAGCGTCCTAATGAACAGCCAAGTCGCCTGGCTCACTCATTCACCCTTCTACCCCTTCAAAAACAATATTTTGTAGTCGACTCTCTATTGCCATCCATGAATTGTTGTCAAAATATTTCATCAGATTATCGTCTCCATCGATCATTTCAGTTCCAAACCTAACTGTCTATTGTAAACTTTAAACAATAAAAGAAAATACATATTATAAACTCTTTTTTTTTTTTTTTTTTTTTTAAGTGGGGTTTAACGTCGCTTTCAACTGCCATGGTCATATCACGACGGGGGTTTTACCCTCCATTCGCAGGAAACTCACAAACCTGCTACTCACATATTATAAACTCTGTTTCGTGTTAATATTGGTCGGCTGGCTGGCGAGTGCTACTTGACGAGTGAGCTTGATTAGTTGAATATAGTTTAGATGCTTTGTTTTTTTTTTCTTTTTCTTTTTCAGGATAGCATCTTACATATTATCTCCAGTGAGAGTCTTATGTAAAAATACTTCCGATTCCTAATATTAGAAATTTATCGGATGTAGTAATAACCATAAAAATTATCACTACCATACTCTGATGTCCAGAGAACTGAACGCTCCGCTCCCTAACTATATTTTGTGACTTGATAATCCTCACCCCGGACTGATTAGGAAGTTCTCGTAGTGCATTCGAAACATCTTCATTCTCTTTGGCATTGAACCCGAGAGTTACTCATGTCACCTACGAAACCAACAAATTTTGGTAACAGCGAAAACAAGATTTGACAAAAGAAATTTACAGTAAAAACTTTTCATCAGTTTCTTGCTATAATTAAGTTTTGCTGACGACTGCTTCCCAAGTTATGTCTACCAACCTCACTGCCTTGTCTGTCCCTAATTGAATTCCATGTCCAACATGACCTTCCACCTCCTCTCCTAATATGATTGGACAATGTCTAAATTCGTCTTAATTTTGTCCGATAAACTTTTCCTCTTGTTTCTTCCTAATTTCTTTTCTTTCCTCCCTCTCTCTCTCTCTCTCCCTCCTCTATTCTGATTTCTTCTTACCCCTCAGTTTATCCAGTTTCTATCATTCTTTCTTTCTCTTTTCATCTTTCTGTTTCCACTCCTCAATCACCTACTTTCCATTTGTCCTCTCCGATGTTTCTTTTAATTTATCTCTCCCCCTCATTCCTCCTATTCTTCCTTAAGTTTCTTCTCAGCTCCTAGTAGTTCACTAGGTGTTTCAGTGACTTTAATCTCTCTTTCTTTTTGTCTTTCTCTCCAAATGTCACTTCTCCCTCCCACGTCTCTCTCTCTCTTTCGTTTTCTCTCTGGATTTCTCTTTTTCTCTGCGTTGCGACAGCTTAAGTTAATTTCAGATTAAATCACACTGTCAGCACTAATTTTGTAATTATTTTATTTAATTAAAATAGTTCAATCTCTAATTGCTTTTGTTCGAAGCAGTGTTGGATTGCGAAGTGGATCTTACTAATGTAGTCCCTGATAGACTAGGGGGATATTTGACAGCGCTCTATCCATTTTACATCTATGTTTGTAAGTCAAGGTTTAGAATGCATGTGCCTCTCATAATTTTCATATTTATTTGATATTCAAAGAAAATACTTTTGCTATTTATACGCAAACATATGATGAATTGGAACAATATACATAGTATTGTTATTTCATAATATAATTATTTAGCAACCGACTGAGTTAGTTTTTTAGCGACTACAATCAGTGAACTTTCTCTCCGTCCGCTTGTCCAATAAGTCTTAAAGGAAGCCGTCTTGGAGAAAAAAAGGGGAAAAAATGGCCCTAATCCCTCGCACTACTGAACCTTCTGTTTAAGTGCTGAAACTCCACAAAAGCTTTATTCTCCTGATGACGCTTTTGCGTGACGGTTCCGCCACGCTACACAGGAATGTCTTTCACATGCTTTACGAACCTGACCGCCTGACCTAGATAAATTCAACATACATAAATGCCGTGGGACAAAACGGGAGACATGGTATGTTGGTCGACCTCCTATTACGTATGTTGGTCGATGCATATTTTCTATCTGAAAAAAGTGAACCATTTTATTATATCGTTTACCGATAAATTTCTAATATTAGAAATCTTAAGTATTTACATGACATCAGTGATGTCTGTGGTGAGTAATAAGCCTCCTCCTTAAGGAGGGCGTTTATTTTTTTAATTTTATTAAAAGACACAAATGCAGTTATTCCAAAACACAAATTTTAACATTTTAACCATAAAAGAATAAGTAAAATTTCAACTGTGAATGTTCTACAAGAAAGCAGATCTCATGAAAAGAAAAACCTTGGCATGTGAACCATTGTATACCATTTACTTAAAATTTATCCATTATGAAATTAATATGATATTATATGGGTAATAAGTAAACAAACGTACATGTATGTTTTTTCTAATTTTATTTTAATGCATTTTCCAGGTTTGATGAGTAAAATTCAATAATTGCCCATGCATATCTCGCTTAGGTGTCGTCTATTATCTCCGTATCTCTGTAACGTTTAAAGATTCCTACCACATACGAGTAGTTCATAGATACAATTCTATATACAGGGTGTCCCGTATACAGATGCAAATATTTTGAGGGTAGGTTCAGCCCACCGTGGACTATCATATGAGCGAAACTTGCAGTGGGGCATTTTGCTTCGTTAAAGAGTTATGGCCAAATCCCTGTTTTTCCCACAGGTCTAGAGGTCACTTGGATCGATGCACGTTTTTAAAGAAATGATACCCAGTGAGTAATTTTTGACTTCATGTATGGATAGTCATGCATATTTTCCTTCGAATGCAGTTGGTTGCATAAAAAAATATTGAAAGACCAGAGAGATATTTAATCATAAGTTCAATACTTTTCTAAAATTTGATTTTTCCCTTTTTTCCCTTTCGTGATTTTAGAGTTCTTCTACAATTGCAATTCTGCGTATCACTCGGTAAAAAAATACCCTTTGCTATTTTGTTTCAATAAATACAAATTTCTTTCAGACGCGTGAAGGAACGAATGCGATACGCCTTAATAAACGGCACCAGAAGTAGAGAAACACATCTATCAAATTTTGAATCTGGGCGCTATTGCATTTTGAAGAACACTCGATGCCTGAAGCGGCCTGTGTGACCATTTTTATGCCACCTGCAAGTTATAAATGAAAAATTTCTGAGTATAAATAGTTCTATTAACCAACTATATCAATCAAATCTAATAGTTAAAATAACAAGGCGATCAATTTGTTCGGTGGAAGAGAAAGCCACAAGCTTTAACCTCGCCCTTGGTTCGCTACTTATTCTTTTGGGTTCTTTTCATTTCATGTCCTGTGTTGCAGAATGTATCATGTTTGTAGTTTATCAGTAAAGTATTATTAATAATAATAATAGTAACCTTAAGGTTGGATGTTCGAGTTTTACCCAAGGTTAATTTTCGGCAGTACCTATGTTTTTGATATCATGATTGTGATGAACACAAAAATGTTATTTTTCCCTCTAAAAATAAAATGACAATTTTTGTTGTTAGCGCAGGCAGAGTCTTTCTCCATGTGTATTCTTTGTCCATAATATTACATTACTGGTTGCTGCTTTCGTTGCAGCCTCTCTCATTTTTCCTCATGATAACCCTGTGACCACGTAACCACATTCACATAAAAATTCACACCGACCGACCACTGTGAATGATCAATTTCCCTCTGTTAAACATCCCAGAGCAGTGTATTTATACCTCAAATTACGCGCCAGTTCTGTTAAAATTCAGCCAAATTTGAATTTTCCATCATGATTCAGAAGTGTTTTTTGAGCTTTGTGTGTACTGCGTTCATTGATCTTTAAAGTAATATAAATGAGCTTTCTATTTTCTAAAACTAAACATAATAAGGTATTTTTTTAACTAGTGATACGCAGAATTGCAATTGTAGAAGTACTTTAAATTCACGAAAGGGAAAAAAGGGAAAAGCCAAATTTTAGAAAAGTATTGAACTTATGATTAAATATCTCTCTGGTCTTTCAATTTTTTTTTATGCAACCAACTGCATTCGAAGGGAAATATGCATGACAATCCATACATGAAGTCAAAAATTACTTACTGGCTATCATTTCTTTAAAAACGTGCATCGATCCAAGTGACCTCTAGACCTGTGGGAAAAACAGGGATTTGGCCATAACTCTTTAACAAAGCAAAATGCCCCACTGCAAGTTTCGCTCATATGATAGTCCACGGTGGGCTGAACCTACCCTTAAAATATTTGCATCTGTATACGGGACACCCTGTATATGTATGTATACGCACATATCTGGAGCCAGTGAAGGTGGTTTCATCACATGGTCATTGCAACTTCCAAGTGAACAACTTTTATCATTTTCTAAATTCATTTCAAAATTTTGTCCGAAAGATCCTAATTTCTAATAAAGTGTGTTCCATTCTGACTAATTTACCACTCAAAAGAGACTAGGGAAATTCCTTTCTATCCTTTATTAAGTTTTTTTTCTTCTCCTCCTCATTTTCTACACTAATATACTAATCCCCCCTGTTCATCCGCCTCCAGAATGCAGCCCTGCCCATCTTATTTATCCTCCATTTCAACACAAAGGGCTTGTGGACGGATCCCTATCAACACTTCCAGGACACAATGACGCCCCCCCAACGCCTGTCCACCTTGTCTTGTGCTCCACCATTAATCACTCCCCACTGACAGCCTGTTCCCTGCTACTTCCCTGCTTCAGTTTACACCTATTTTGTTTTGACTGGTCATGCTCCGAGGGCCTGGAGCTAGAAATGGGACTTTTCCGTAGTATTTTCTAAGTAAAGATAATCAACCTATCTCGTCTGATCTAAATTATTGTTTGAAAATAGGAAAAGAAAACTTGAATAAAATATGCTTCTTATCTCATAGGATCCAGTCAATAAACATATACAAGTGATCATGATTTTAACTCAAAGCACTTAAAACAAGGTACTTTTAAGCAACTCCCAGCAAGTTTAGGACTGTAATGGGTGACCATGCAAATTAGACGTCGTGATCGGCTATTCCCAGTCCAACCCAGACTGGTTGAGGTTAATGTGGTGCTGGTTTATAAGTTTTCAGCGGATGGAGGGTTAAAACCCTCGTCTCGAATGACCTATTGTATTCCTAGAGACATTAAACAAAAAAAAAGAATAAAAAAACTTACCTACATCAGGTCTCAGGAGATTATACTATGTACGTACATTGTACAATAGTACATCAGTTGAGCCACCGGGTTGTATTTTTACTCCTGACAACAACAAATGTTGTTCTATGTTTTATTTCTAAAGCTCGTTGAGTGATAACAAGAGAAGAGGACGTGCTGACTTGATAAGAAGAATGGTGGCTCCAGGCAGCATTCTCCACACCTGTTGTCATTGTGCTGAGTAATGAACACCGAGCTGCAGCACAACACAAAGACGTCCTGGCTGTTCACACCTCCCCCAGCCTTCCCTACACTGTGGGTTTCCTCACCATTGTTGTTGCTTCTGTGTCTTTGTGTTGCTATCGCTAAGTTTTAGTTGCAAGTTTCATCTACGTGCTTTAGGTTCACATCAGCACCACAGGTTCTGTTTCGGCCTGCGTGGTCGTGTTTCTCTTGTTTTGTTACTGTGCTGGTAATGGCACCAATGGTCTCTATATCTAACAACTTTATTCCTAAGAAGGGTTTGCCAAAGCTGACTTATTCCATCTCGATCCTATCTATCGAGGGACGTGACGGTGAGACTTGTACGTATCGGGGCGATTGTTTTCACTGAGCTTCATGCGTATTGCTTGATTCTAACCCTTTGCTCGCGAGCAATGCTTGCTTCAAAACTGCACCCGCGAGCAGGACCATGTCGAGTTTTCAACATCAAGAACAAATTATTGTGCTTTCTCCCACGTGAAAACAAAAGCAGCTCAGGTTGTTCTTCTCTCTCTTCCTTCATTTAGTTATGGTTTTTATTATTATTAGTATCTTTATTATTATTATCTTACGCCTTCTCGTCTTTCGTTTTATACGCTAAAGGTTTCTTACTTTATAATTTGTAAGTATTTATTTATAATTTTTTGTTGATGAAACGAATTTTTTTGTTGTTGTATAAATGACATTTGACTTTTCATGTTGATTCACCTAGGTCGTACTTTCTGAACCATTTTAATTTCAAGGCCGCGGGAATCATCTACCTGAAGATTTCAGGTAGATGATTGGCTTCAGTTCAGTGTATCTGAGAACACTAAAAGAAATTGGGATGTGGAATGAAAAAGTCATCACAGACATATTGAAAACACAGACAATTCACCAAGCCAGGAATCAACGGAAATCAAAATCTCATTATGTAAATTTCCCGCTTTGCAATCAATTTCCTCCCATCTCAGACTTCTGGAGGATGGAGAGCGTTTTAGATTTATTCTTTTCGAAATTGTTTTCATCACTCGGAGCTTCTTATCAAATAGATAACGCAGACAGGAAATCGCTCTGATCGGAAAACTCATCAAAAGCAATTGAGAAGTTCCTTATTTGAACATCTCACTGTTTACCGTCGGAAAATACATGAGCTTCCTTGTTGATGCATTAGACCATTATAGTTCTGCTTTCATCATCAAGCACGGCAAGATAGCAGTAAAGTTTAATTGACAATACGACAGTTTTATATTGCCATTTCGAATGAAAAGATGAGTGTTTCACAGCCTTTTTTATTTCGTTGCCATGAAACAACAGCTACTTTAGATGCTTGCATGTGGTCCGTGATGTAGCCTGCCCATCCCGTAGTATGCCTCTCCTCTGATGGGCAAAAAGTGACACAGTATTTCCTATTTAGATGCTGCGTCAACTCGAGCGCAACAGAAAATCTCTCTTACAAACAACTGTAATTTCATTATGAACACAATTTTTGGTCGTCTCTAGGGTTCGAACCCGGGACAGCCAGAATGGCAACTAAATATCTTGTCGCTGAGCTATAATATTGTGCTCAAAATGAATTGTTAGATAACTTTTTCTATATGGGGTCTCTTCAGTTAAAACAAAGGTAATTGTAATAATTATTACTACTACTGTTCAAGAGGCATTGAAAAATATTGGGGAAGAAAATATAGTGATAAACTTACATGTAAAATTTTCTTGTAATATGCTGATGCTGTTTGATACTCACGCAAATCATCAGCTTGTTGAATTACAACTTCCAATCGTTGAATCTTTTTGTATTCCCGAATTTAAATCCCACTTCTATCAGAGATCGATAATGATAAAATCAATAAAATAATGACAATTTATTGTAATCGATATTTCCAAAATACATCATACCAAAAGGAAAAGCATGCACAAACCTACTGGTGGGCTATTTTCGTAGAATAATACTTATTTTCCCATTAAAGAAAAAGGCATTAAAGTGAGCTCTGTCGAAAACTTTTTAATAACGTTTAATCAAAAAGTTTTGCTTCGGGGAGAGAAAGAGAAAGGAATAAAATAATTGATAAGGAAAAGGAATACCATCTACCTAAAGGTAAAAGCTCCTACATACGAGGTTTGGCTATTAAGTTCGTAGACTCTTTCCATAAAACGATGTGTGTTTAACTTACCCAACTTTAGTAGTTATCCCCTTCAATGTACTCTCCTCCTCTATCCCTACAACGTTCTAAGCAAATTTTCCATTGGTCGAAACAGTGGTGGAAGTCATTTTGTGTGAGGCCTTTCAAGACTTTTGCCGGTTTTTTCTTAACGTCATTTACGCTGTCAAATCTGGTACATTTCAGGATAGATTTGATTTTTGGGAATAACTAAAAGTCGCACGGGGCCAGGTCGGGTGATTAAGGAGGGTGTTCCAACACTGGGATGTTGTACTTGGATAGGAACGTCTTCACGGAGAAGGCACTGTGGACTGGCGCATGGCACCATTTTTGCGCAAACTTTTGTCATGTTGAAATTTTCGTGCAAAATTTGTCTCACACATTATCTATTAATTTTAAGTGTATCAGCCATTAGTCCTAGAGTTAATCAGAACGAATCATAACACCAATTTTTTCAATGTTTTCGTCAGTTTTTGAGGTTTGGGGGCGACCAGGACGTGGATCGTCCTCAACATCTTCCTGACCACCTTGAAACCGTTTAAACCACTTATAAAGCGTTGATCTTTTCAAACATGACTCCTGGTACACTGTCTTTAACAAAGAAAAAGTTTTACCAGCAAGTTTTACGTAAAATTCAATAATCACTCGTTGCTCAACGTTTGTATCAATCATAATTCCGGCAAAATTAAAAAAGGTGTCTTGCGCGTCGGGCTATCACAACAGAACTAATTACAGTACAGGCATGTGACAGCTATCAATCGAAACACAAGACTTAAAGCTTTCTAAACATGTTCATCATATCTTCCTAGCATGGACAGCTTTTGCGTAGCGGCTCGCGTCTACGAACTTAATAGCCAAACCTCGTATATTTATGAGCTGGATACTCGCGTCTCTCAGGTAGGCATACTTCCCTCAGGAAATGAAAGCTCACAGATTGATGGGTTTCCTTTAGTATAACTCGCTCGAGCAGCAACATCAAATTTTTGAAGCCTATGTATTGATATGTTCCCTGCTGATTGTATTTGTGATTACAATGAGAGGCTTCGCCGATAAGGCCTTGCAAGTGATTGATTATAGTGATTGAACACTTACTTTGCAAGAGTAAGTCGTTCCAATTTTCATTTCTTTTGGTCTAGTCGTCTTAGAACTACGTTTATAATAATTTAGTGAGAGTATCCTGTATCCCGTTGGCTTTTGTAGCAAGTTAACGTTCTTATGTGTGCTGGGGCTTTGGTCTGTTCTAGTCTGGTCTTGTGTCAATGGTTGGTCTCGCCTGGTAATGCAAGGGTCGTGAAGACTACTCCAAGTCAGTGCTGGTTTCTCTCCCACGTTTTTTCTGACCATAAAATCATGACAGCTATATATTCAGATGTTGAAAAAAAGTTTTTTGAACGTTGTTTTGTCCAGTTCATCCTACACGAATCATATATCTTTTTGTACCCCTCCAATCCATATACATTCCAACATAGCCTGAAAACCGACACTGAATGCAGGTATTCAAAATGCACGCCCTCTATCACCCCTACCCCTTGCGTCTGCATATTTATCTCCTGCAGTCAGCAAGCCTTTGACATCAGCTCAGCAGTGATTGTGATGGAGCAGCGAAGCGTGGCGCTCTGGTATTAATTTGGGGACCTGACCAAAGCCACGCAGCAGACTGGATATTAAGTCTATTTTGTCTTTTGTCCAAAAATAAAACAATTGTGTTTGCGTACTTGCGTAAACGATCGTAAGCAATTAAAAAAAAATCATGCACACTCGACATGATTGACCCTTTTAAATACCGGGTGGTCAAGCTCCAGACATGATTCCAGACAGTTATAATTTGTTATGATATTGTTTTGTAAGGCTTCCGTAGGATATCTTACTTCCTGCTACCCTGTGTTTTTTACTCTGATTTACCTTATCTCTACATTCGATACCACATAGCCCATCTGGCATCATTTGATCACTCCGGTGTTGTTCCTATTCCTTCCATCATTGTTCTAAAGCTATCTTCAGTGTAAAGAGTTCTCTATGTAACACATGAAGCAGAACCTCATTATTTCACATTCACTTCCGCCCTCTAAGAATTTTAGGACATTGTTTCTTAGAATGGAAATTTTTAATCACATGGTGATGTATTGTTTATTGGGTGTAATTCAAAGGACGCAGCAATTGGGATTTTTTTTTTATTTAGAAAACAACTTCATAATAAAATTATTAATTACGAAAGTACTTTTAGTTACTGTAAAGGATTTGGTATTTTGCGTTACACCCTCGGGTTTATAAATGAAAGTACCACAAAACTCCTTGTTTATTCCAGACAGGGATGCAAGAAGGGCAGGAGAGTTGAACGGCCATATCGACAAGGCACAGCAGCACAACATAATGAGGGTAAGGGTAGGTCTACTGCATAATAATGTTTTCTCTGTCTGTGTGTTGTATAATTCTTATTGTTTTATGATTTGAATAATGCCCCCCTAGGGGGGTGAGTCTGTACTGTTGGGACCCTCGTCCCTCTACCCTGCTCTAATTATTCATTTCATAACACAATGTACGGCCAGACATCAAGTGCCGCACAGCTCTCCATGCAATTTATAATTGGAGGTACAAACAACTCCGCCCGAGTTATAATACAGTTAACAAGCATTTTCCTCTCTCTTTTTTTGCCTGTACACAACTTGTCCCCTTGTCTGTTAAGGCAGGGGAAAAATGCTGCAATAATTTTCCTGTTCCATAATCTTTTCAAAATACTCGAGCATAAACTAGCAGACATCTCAAGGAGGTTAGGGACAAGACGAAGATTTTCAGCAGGATGAAGAGGAAATTAATCGCATTATACTATTCAAATATGTGGGTCATTTTCATTTATCTTGGGCAATTGGATTTTTTCAAGTCATGAACGTTACCTTTTTCCTAAACAATTTTTAGGCTCAGAAGACTAAGACAAATACCTTTGAGCAAAAGCTTTCATTTAGAATATTTCTAGCAGCTACCTCTTCACACAAAATTACAAAAACTTAACGTACCAGGTAACGTTCATGACCAGTGGTAACGTTCATGACGGTAACGTTCATGAGTAACACGCCACTAAAACAATCTTTTCTCAATAAAAGAATATTCACTTTACAAAAAAAAATATTTGATTGGAAAGAGGACATGCAGAAGAATCAAACACCTCGGCCGAGGTGTGAAGAACGCCTATACAAAGAAAGAGACAGCCCGGCAGAGTGTAAGGTTACGGAAAACATAGTTCCCATGCATTTCATGTACTTTCAGTCAGCGAAAAGTGCAACATGAATTTCAAAAATTGCGATTTTTATTGCAGAAATGGACTCTACGTTGAAAAATAAATTGATTTGACTTTTTGTTTGACTTCCTAGACCAACGGGAACCCTATTTTCGAGACCCCCCAACAATCGTGAAAGACATGAAAAGATTCATAATTTTGTTTTTTTTTTTCTGTTTTTTTTTCTTCATACGGATCCTTTGAGACCCGACTTCGTGTCTTTAACTTGGTACTGAAGATTAAGTGAGGTGTCTAAAGTGGTCAAGATATAATGGAGATGAGCCCGGACCAAAAAAAAATTCTAAATTATAAGCGGGCGGCCCAGTTGGGCGGCCTCGCGTTTTGGGAGCCCAAATCGTTAATTGAAGGATAATACTAATCTTAAGTGGTATCAAATGAAAGATCTTGATGAGCAGATACCAAATTTATTGATTTTATTCCTTCATCCGGTCCACTGGGTGGCACCTGGTGGCCTTTTCATTTTCTTTGGCGGGTAGGTACCTTCGAATCCTTAGCTTAGTGGTCACATTTTGGCCAGTATGTATTTTTCGAGATGACCTCGCTCTCTCACTGCAAAATTATAATGTTTAAGTTTCCAAGTATTAATTTAATTAGTTCATTTTCCGTCCGTTTCTTTAGAAGATAACTTTGTCTATTGGTAGCATGCTCGACCTCCCACCCAATCTGCATGGGTTCGAATCCTGGCGGGGACGAAATTTTTTAGCTCTATATTTTCAATTTGGGCTTAACGTTGTTTTGTTTTTCCGATCTTTATATTTGATCTTCATGACGACCCCATTACCCTCGCGAGGAAAATTTTAGTAGTTGCAGAATTGGCCAATGACCTGTGGCGGCATTACGAGATTTTGGACAATCATGGTTGGATGGAGATAAAATATGATGAATTAGCTCTCATAATGTCACTAAAAGTTGTGACAAAGTAGTGACTTTGGCCAAGTGGGTAGCTTACTAGGCTTGCACGCACGATGACTTGAGTTCGATCCCCTTCAGGGAAGTTTTTTTTCTCTGTCCATTATGTCCGCGGCACACTCATACCTCGTGAGGTATTGATAAGGGACGTCAACACCAAATTGTCTCCCGTCGCGTCGCTTGCATTTTTACCTGAGTTTAAATCTACATATTTTAGGCCTAGCATAAACATTATAATCAAAAGACCTAGGAATCATTGATATAGACCTGAGGCATGGCCTTATTTATATTTACCCAACCCTACTATAAACCCGAGGCATTGCCTTCTATGTATTATCCCTAACACTTCTATATTCCTAAGGCATGGCCTTCTATGTATTTTACCTAACTCTACTATACACTGAAGGCATTGCCTTTCATTAGTTAGAGATTTTAAAGATTTTCCTATAAGAGGCCGATTCTTATATAATAATGATAATTTTATAGTTTTCATTTTCTTAAATGCCTAATGTAAAAAAGCATGTCTTATTTCCGGGAGAGATACTCGTGGTGACCCATGCAACAAGCCGGAGAGAATTCGGGTAAGAAAAGGTCAACGGGAGAGAACTCATTACCTCACCTTGATTAAGGTGATTACAAATTGATCTGTGATCCAAATACATATTGACCTTAGAAAAATTAAATACCTACTGCTAAAACTATATCTTAAAAAAAAGACAACTTGGTACATTCACATTTTCCCAGCTTATTTACTTTTGTTATTCATAATGTTTCAGCAGTGTATGAACCTATATTTTCGTACAAAAAGAACTGATATCCCCCCAAAAACACCACTTCGAGGTTAAAAAAAGAAGAACGCCTCACTCAAAAGAATGATTATAACTAGCTAAAAATAAATGATATCAAATTGAGAACACCTTACCCCTTCTCTTTCTATATCTCTGCTCTCCTCTCTGAATTTATTCCTCTTATGTTTATCTTTCTTTATCCTTTCTAGGGGTCATCCCAAACTTGATTTCTCTTTAAATTTACTTGTTGCACGGCAATAAAAAATGGCGGTCGCGGTGTAATTTTCTCGATTCAAATCAAATAAGTTCAGAAAAATCATACTCCGACCGCCATTTTTTATTGCCGTGCAACAAGTAAATTTAAAGAGAAATCAAGTTTGGGATGACCCCTAGAAAGGATAAAGAAAGATAAACATAAGAGGAATAAATTCAGAGAGGAGTGCAGAGATATAGAAAGAGAAGGGGTAAGGTGTTCTCAATTTGATATCATTTATTTTTAGCTAATTATAATCATTCTTTTGAGTGAGGCGTTCTTCTTTTTTTAACCACGAAGTGGTGTTTTTGGGGGGATTAAAGAAATACATTAAATATTAAAGAATCATTACAATTTATTTAAAAAACCGCGTAACGTTCTTGTCAAAAAAAATTAGACCCACCATTGTCCCTCACTGTACTGCATCCAACATCCAACCGACAGGAAATTTCAAAACAAAAACAATGTCATCTGTAAGAAGCAAAATGGCGGCAGCTGCTAGCTTCTCATTCTAAGGGTTTTTCAAAATCGTTTACATTTTTTTGGGGGTAACATTCATGACGGAGATTTTTTTTTCTTCGTAGGGACACAACTTTACACGTCTGTAGAATGAGGTGAACATTATTATTTTTATGAAAACTAATGGTCACATCCTAAATAAACTGTATTTTTCTCATTTATATTGGATTTTGGTGAAAATAATGGGGAGAAATGCATTTTTTTCTATCAGACACAGTAAAATCTTAGACTAAGGGACACCTAAAATATCATGAACGTTACTTACATAACTGGCAATTTTGAGTCTCCACATTAGTTTAAAAGGCAATTTATTATTGTAATTTATAAAAAAACATTGTTTCCTATGTGATCAAATAGATTTTAGTCATATATCCCTATTATTTTCACAATTAATTAAGGAGAAAGGTTGCGGACTTGATATGCCCAAGATAAATGAAAATGACCCATGTATTATACGATTATGATTTGTGATTTGTATTCAGCCTTTGGCAGTATAACTCTCGAATGACAAAATCCCTTGTCGTTCCTCTTTTATGTAATAATCTAAAGGTTGAACGAAGCTAATCTGTGTTTCTAAGAATTTCATAAGAACTAGTAGATTATTTCAAGCTTATTTGAATTCAAGTTACGTTTTTCATTCGAGCTTTGAATAATATTCAGCATCTTTAAAACACATCAGAATAATGTGTTTTAAAAGCAATTTTAAATAATTCATTTGTATCTAAAGAACAATTTTGGAACAAAAATCATACATATTTACGGTTTCTCCACCTTCAAAGCCTATGAAAAGTAACACCTATGCCCTGTGGACCCCACAGTCGCATCTCGCCACAACTCCGTTGAGTCTTTTTTTGCCGCAGCCGAGAAAAAAATCGTAGAAGCGAATGTGGCGAAGGGCGAGGAGTGTTTTTCAATTTTCCATTACATAAATAGAAAACCATTCATCTGGAGGTGCGCCGGGTAGGTGAGAGGAAATCTTCTTAACATTATATTTCTGAACCCAACACTGAGGAGGCCAAGTTCTTTTCATTAGGATGTGGGGAGCACCAGTGGAGGCGGGTCTGTTTCATATAGTGCATTTCTGTTCCAAGTGGTTAAGGCGCTATTCTGGTAATCCAGGTAGAGTAGGGATTGGTTGGATCCCACCCAATGCATGAAATTTTCCTCATTAATTTGAGTATGTGAGCAACATAATAATAAGATGCTTGAGGGCAGAAAAATGCTTTGAGCATTAACCACGCCTGGTGGTTCTTCCACTAAAGATAATTCTTAAATTTATGGTCCTACTATACGAGTATTAGAGACTGCTTATAAACTGCTGAACTTGAGGCTGTGCTGGAGTATAAATAATTTTCTTACATTCCATGTCTATGTGTTGTGTCATGGTGGTGGAAATATTGCTGGGGTATTGAACCCTTGGACGTGTAAAACCAGAAATATCCTAGGCTCTTCCGTGTTTAATGTGAAATATAAGTGTAGTTGGATTAGAATTGTTATTTTGTTCTTGTATGATATCCAAGATTTTCTTCTCATATTGAAAATGTGCAGTATGCTCCATGTAAGTATGCACCATGCAATTGATCATACATAATAGCTGTTTGTTTGCCTCTCGACTTTGTCAGCTCTTTAGTTGCACCGGGGTTGGGTGCACCACGATGAGATGAGCTAACTTTTCACGCCTAAATTTGTCTCTTAGAACGGATATCGGCGCGAACGACCTGCTCCAGCAGAGTTAAAGCGCCTAAAGGAAAAAAAAAAAAAAAAAAAAAAAATTGTCTCCTAAATTTAGAATACACCACTGAGGCCACTATACTGGTCGACTAGACCCAAGTGTATAACTTTTGGAGAGTTGTGGAAATCGAAAAGGGAATGGATTTCTAAGCTCCTTCACCTTCTGAGCTTTCAATTTTCTCTATGGCTCCGGTTTTTATCTTGGTTTCGGGCGGGACACGCACGTTTGGGAAGATAGAAATGGAGCTGGGTTCTGTACGGTGAGGGATTACAAATGTATTGTACAATACACAGTAAGCCTCGACTTCTTCATTTTCAATTACATTTAAGTATTAATATTAAATACTATCTGGTCACAAATCTTCAATTTCCTCGTAAGGATCAGGAGTACGGAAAATATGAAATTTAGCCGTTCTATTTCAAGGAGAGAAAGATTTCCTTTTTCTCAAAAAAAAAAAATAAATAAAAGAGAAAAATATTCGGGAAAAGGAAAGCAGAGGTGGCCATTTATATCCAGAAGGATCTTGTCTTGATAGGTAATTGCCAGCATTACATCACGCTGATGTATTGTGTTAAATGAGTTGTATTGCGTTTCCTTCTAGAACAAAGATCTTGCTGTGTTTTCCTTGCACGAAATCTTCATTTCTGAGTTATGTTCGCCTTCTGTGTTAGTGTCTAGTAACGCACGATTAAGCTCCTTGCTATTTATTCAATCTATTTTAGCCATGGGCACTTGAAGACAAATAAGAAATGATACTGCATTAAACTAATGAAAATGGTGGTTTTTCATTTCTGTTTGTAGTCCGTGTTTGTGTAACATTTTAATTTTAAATTAAGTTAGAAATTCAACACAACGAATTTTTTGACAAAACGTCGAACTGATTTACGAAGCTATAGGTGGTCTCTGAAACTCTTCCTGCTGATGGTCTTGTTTGTGTTTGGCTAATTGTCTCCTCTGGTTTATCTTTTTGTGTTTGGCTTTATGGTATAAATACTGTACCAATAGCCCTGTTTTCGTATAATCTATTGAATAGCCATTGTTTTATCTGGGGAAAGTCTGTTCGTTGAATATTTTCCAGGTTCAAGGTCTATTTGAGCTCATCTCTCATTGTTTAATTGTTCAGAATATGCAGCTACTACAGCCTCATTAAGTATGTCTTGTAGTTTATTGTATTTTATTCTGGTGTAATATCACAGTCTATGTTTTATATAGGCCAAATTTTGCGATTAATTATTATCAGTCTATTATCTTTCGTTGTCTCTCCGATTATTATCCAACAATGTAAGGCTGAATTTCATTTCCTCGTTCTTTAAATTTCTGTACACATACTTTGGATGGGATTTTTTAAGCTAAATTAGAAGTACACATTCCTGTTTTTTCCGATCTTGTAGTGAGAAAGAAAAGTGTTGAGCATTAAAACAAGTTATCCTGTTTGCAAGACAACGTCTTCTGCAAATACATATAATGACTCGTTTGTGTTAGTTTGTACGTACTTGTATTTTAAGAAAGCAGAAAATCCCGAGGAAGAAAATGGAGGACTACGAAACTCTGGGCCGTGGGGATATTATCACCCTCATAAACGATTCCTGCCTTGTTTATGTTTGGCATGGAGATTCTGGCTTTTGTAAGTACCAATAGGAAGAAGGAGAAGTGAAGAAATACACAAGATCTGAGGGAAGAAACTAATCGTAAATTGGATCACGGGATACTTTGTGCATCATGGAGGTGGAGACACATGAGGAAGTAACATTGGACAGGACAAACTGTAAAGGAGGGGAGTTGAAGGGAGGGAGAGTCTAAACTTCTTTCCTAGTTGTACGTGGACTACGTGGATTGTGCAGTGTCTGGGGAGCCTGTGTGGAGGGATAGGAGGGGCAGGAGAAGGAATAAAAGGAGTGCTTGAAAAGATAGAAGGCAAACTTGAAAAATAAAAGAGTTCGGACTTGTATGTGAAAATTGGGTTATAAGATGACATTGGATATGAAGTTTCGGAAGGACAATACAAAGAGGGTCATAATAGGAGACGATATGGAGGTTTCTGGTTTACAAGTAAAGGTGGAAGAGTAGATAGAATGGATACGAGTGGTGGCCCTTTCAATATAACAAGGACAGGTGGTAAGGAGAACTACATGTCTCTATGTATTTTGGAACTTTCTGGTTGAGAAGACTTTCGAGAGACTGACGTGGAACTCTCTGGCTACACAAGGAAAATAGGAAGAGAACATAGAAAGGATAGGTGACCTTATTATTATACGTTTATGTAGAACTAGGATAGGTAAGGAGAAACGTCCCAATAGCCCCAATACCTACTAGATCACCGCGGTGGAAGGGTAAATGAGATCTAGATGGAGGAAGGGACAGCTTAGTACCTCATGAGTAAGCACAGACGTGTAAAGAAGAGTAACTGAAATGGTACAGGTGTGGGGTGGGCCAAAGATATTGCGCAAGGGCAGGGTAATGCAGTGTTTGGGTAGAGAGTGGCGGGATGGTAAGGCATATGGGAGAGAGGGTAGTAAATAATAATATCGAGAGTATCACGTACTCGCTGTAATTCACTTGAGAATTTCAAATTTCATTTATTGTGTGGGATATTTAGACAACAAGGAAGACAAAAGAAGGAAATGTGCACAACCCATCTTCAACGGACCGTATCCTTCCCTCCCTCTGGCCTTTGTTTCTCCTTGATTGTCGGAAATTTGTTTCCTTGTCTGACTTTTATGTTTCCTCGCAGGACGAGTATGTCCCTCCCTGGTCCTCCGGTGATGTGGTTAGTTCTTATTTCCTGTTCTCGCTGCAAGCAGAGCGATTGACATGAAGGCGACGCCGACGTGAGTGGAATGTCAATTTTGGACAACATTTTTCACGAGCAAGAATGTTGAGCATCATTTTGAACTGTCGGGAATTTCTTGGATCGTACATTTATATTATGTTTTTTATTGTATTGGATTCGCAATCTTGTAGACGAATTGCATGCATGTGCCTTTAGTATTATTGAATTTTGTTGTTTCTCGTTCGAATCGTTCATCTCGAATTGGACCTATGAAAGCTATGGTTGTACATGTACAGTGTAAACCATCAACGAGAAAAAGAACTCATCAAGAAGAATGATATACAAAAGACGCTCATCTCCCTCATTCCAACTCACTGACATCTGCCTTCTACTGAGTCTGGTGGTTTAGATCCACTCTTGTGGAGAGCAAAGTAGGTATAAAAACAAAAAAACTTTTTATGACATGATTGACATGGTTCTATAAGAGCCGTTGTCATCTATAGCCCTTATTTTATCTTTTTCTATAAACTATTTTAGACTTCAGACACTTAATAATTCCACCTTCATTCAAATGATGCCAATTAATGAGATTGAATGTGATTTCTGATTTTTCAGATAAAATTTGAACCGTGTCGCAGAATTAATTGACTCCCAATGTAGTCCTGAATGTTTTCAGTCTTTCAGTGTTTCCGCCCAGAGAACCATACTTGACTCGAACTTTACTTGTGATAAGAAATAAATTTTCACCATTGTGCATGACAGGAGCGTAATGGAATTAATGCAGCCGGGGCTCCCGAGTGTACTAAGATTGTGACAAAGAAATTTTCTAAACATATTGAATTGCTGAAGGCACACAATATTTCCTATCAGATTGTGAAGTGCTGAGGACAAAAAGAATTAGAATTATTTCTTTTCTTTTCATGTTTAGATTAAATTATGTTTATTTTATGCTGATCAAAGCAGAATTTCAACGTCTGCAGTATACAATTTAGTCAAAGGATAGGAGAATGATTGAATTATCACTGCTTGGGTATGTTGAGCAGGACACCGGGCTGGGATTAAATTATTAAAAATAAGGTTATTGTATTGCAGAAAATTATTCCTGTGTGTTTCAGTGTTTGTAAGCTACATAAAAAATACAGTCCAGAAATTAAAATATATTTGATTACAGTTCTCATTTAAATCCGTTTTTTAGGTAGATAAACACACTAAAAATATGTTGATTCATTTTAGTTTATTTCTACAAGATATAACTCAGCATTCACTGCGAAATATAACTACAGGTTTCGAACAACTCAGTTCTAAACCGAAATACCACTGCACCAAAATGTTTTGAGATTATGCCGAGTTAAGAGCAAGATATGCTCTGCCCTCCCACATATGAAGGCCACTCTCCTAAAGGTTACCTTTCCTGCAGCCTGCTCATCTTGAAGATACTATCTTCGTTATCTCTCATCTAGCTGACTCAGGAATTCTGAAGTTACTGAAAAAAGCCCACAAAGATTCGTTCCTTACACTCGATTAGATTCCAATAAGAGAAAAGGTGAGTCCGCAAGTTCATGTTAAATTTAATAATAGAGGCGAAGTTTGGACTCGGAATTCCCATTTCATATAATTCTCATGTTCAATGTGGACAGGGAAGGGGGAGGTCGAACTTTAGGGTTAACACGGAGGCAGAAATTCTTTATCCCTGTAATCCTCGTGTGAGAATAGCCTGGGAGGGGGAGCTGCGAATTCGGAACTGTCATTTGGCACGGAGCCAATGAGCGGAAATTGTTTTTATACCTTCGCTTTCTGCCCTACGTGGAGGACTCTTCATTTCCTGAGGTCGAAATGCGAGGAGTCGCAGAGCATACGAGCACATAGACAACATTGAGTGTCTCAATTGAAAAAATGTTGAGAATAATATTGCTCGTATCATGAAAATTAAGTTGCGCATTATACAGGGTGGGGCAAAAGTCTGGAAACCCCTGAATAACTTTCGAATGGCTTCTTCGGTAAAGATAAAATTTTGTATGGTAAACCAGGGTAGTAAGACCTTCTTTTAAAGTGGGGCCGATTTTTGTTACAGGCCCCCATGTCGGGGCCAGGGGGGCCAACTTCATTTTTTTAAATACGAACCCCTACTTTGCGATACATTTTTGGAAAGGTCTTTAAAAAAGAAATACTTTGGTACAAATTTTATTTTTTTAAATAATAACTGTTTACAAATGGCGTCCAATTTTGTGTATGCAGTGTAAAGTCTGGAAACCCCTGAATATCTTTCGAAAGGGCTTTTTAAGTAAATTTAAAATTAGGTTCGGTACTCAGACCTTATTTTAGAATGGGACCGATTTTTTTTACCGGCCCCCATGTCTGGGACAGGGGGGCCAACTTCATTTTTTTTTTTTTTTTAAATACGAAACCACACCTTGCGTTACATTTTTGGAATCAAGCACCAAAGTATTTCTTATTTAAAGACCTTTCCAAAAATGTATCGCAAGGTGGGGGTTTGTATTTAAAAAAAAAGAAGTTGGCCCCCTGGCCCCGACATGGGGGCCGGTACCAAAAATCGCCCCCATTTTAAAAGAAGGTCAAATTACCACCGATTACAGTACACAATTTTAAATTTACTGAAAAAGCCCTTACGAAAGATATTCAGGGGTTTCCAGACTTTACACTGCATACACAAAGTTGGACGCCATTTGCAAACAGTTAATATTAAAAAAATAAAATTTGCACCAAAGTATTTCTTATTTAGAGACAATTCCAAAAATGTATCGTAAAATGGGGGTTCGTATTTAAAAAAATAAAGTTGGTCTTATTACTCCGGTTTACCGTACAAAATTTTAAATTGACTGAGAAAGCCATTCGAAAGATATTTAAGGGTTTCCAGACTTTTGCCCCACCCTGTATATTGACAGTTATTTTGACTGTTTAAGAACAATAATAATTGATATACATATATTTTAATTAACGCAGCACGAAACTAAAAAATATTTCAACCTGATAAGGACTCGAACCCTAACATCCTCACCTGCAGTTCAGAGTCCATAAAGCGACCTACTTGGCTAAGGCGGATCTAGTCACGCTTTTCTCTTGTGTCAAGTGGATACCGAAGGGGAAGGGCATCCTATTTGTGGCTTGAATGTCCCCACAAGGAATTTCTCCGGTGTAGGATATGTAAGGTGTATCCTCACAGCAACAGAGGCACCCGCATGACGTACCCTGGAAGCTGAACCACTCCTCCTGATCACTCGCAATGATGATATTAGTAACAATATGAAGCGTAATGCTGATACTTTCCCATTGTTTCGTTCTGGGCTCTAGAGGTCCCCCCCTCACCCAGCCTGACTCCCTGATGCCTCACCTCCTCAAGTTCTTTTGTTTTCGCTAGATTTATGAGAGGAAGAACTGTATTGTTTGAATCGATTCATCACTTTTTACCAAAGTGTGTCTTCCTCCCCGCCATCACTCGCCCAGACCCGGCGACCCCATTTCTTCCTGGTGGGTACTAGGCGGCGGGCGTTGGGTTGTCTGGTGCTTTGTAACGTTAATTTTTCATGAAAATGGGATGAAATAATTTCCGCATCTTTTCCTCCTGGAATATTACATCCTCGCCTTTCCATTTTTCATCCAAATCTCTCTGCTGTGTCAAATTTCATCTCGAATTGTGGCATGTTCCGCGCTCCTCACCGTCTCAAGTTTGAATCTGATGTACATAACCAAAGTTATAAGAAACATTTGTACTGATGTTTTCAATGAATTTTTTTTTCTAAATTTGGTAACCATTGTTATAAATAAATAAAATATTCTACAAACACCCACGCCGTACTGAAAATCTTCTTTTTGAACTGTTTTTTCCTCAATTTTCTTGAAACGAACATTTTTCGAACCATGGATTCTAATCATTTTCTCTGTCTCTTGTGTTTGCAGGTAAGTTCCAGAGCTTCAACTTGGACTTTGAATCCTATGTTTGTAAGTTGTAAGTACTTTCGAGTGTTTCAAAGGTTGTACAAACCGCTATTTACTAACAAGACATCTGTTGTTGAATAAAATTGTGAATTCGACTACCATTAAGTGTCATTATTACTAAAAGTTTAAAACTAATAAGCAAAATATTATGTAATTTTAAGAAAGAAATTCCGGACTGGACAGTCCTAAACATCAGCAGGATTTTTATGTTCTAGCCTGAAATAATCCAGCCGTGTCGCCGTCGCTCTAATCCGTGCGACACGGACTGAGAATTATCCCCAGACAGTGCGTGACTTTATTAAGTTAGTTTCTTTTGTTACTTTTCCGTAACTCAGGAGGCTTTTAATGGTACAATTTCCACCGCAACTCCAAAGTAAAAGTTTTGTTTTACAGTGAGCACAACAGCCTTGTCCTGAGCTTCTCTCTTTCTCTGCCTCTATGTCTCCCTTCCACCCTGTATCCGCTACCTTCTCGTTTCCCTTTTCTGTCCTCTTCCCCCCATGTTCCTCCTTTCTCTCTCCTTTCTTTGTCCCCTCCTGAAAATGACATTACGTAGTAAAATTATCTTGTCCTTATTCTTTCCCTCCTCCTTCCGTCTTGCCTCTCTCTCCCGTCCTAACTTACCTCAAAAGCCGGATGTTTTTTATTTCGTTTATAAGAAAAAGAATAGGTAGGATATTGGGGGGATTAAGCCTGAGTTAAACGTGTTCTTGCCGGAGGAGATTCCTCTGCCTCCTCCCCGTGAACTCGAGAGGATAGAGAGGGAGTACTGATTGGGGGGGAGGGGAAAGGGCTTGAATTGAGCTTTTGCTTTAGAAACAGAAGGAGATTGTAGCTGAGGTGCGCGGGAGGGGGAAAGGATAAGAAAGAAGTATGTCATAAAGTAGGTGTTTAACAATGCCTGTCAGACCTATCGTAATTAAGAAATTTTAATCTTGCCAGAAAGGAGGCGTGGAGGTCGGGAGTCCTTTTTCATACTCTTTATGTAGGGCTCAGATGAACTCGTATTTTTCTGGCTTCTAAAAACCTTTTCTATGAGTGCGTTCTTCAGGGCTCTGTTCCGTGGTCCTATAGTTTTATTTGTATTAATCTAATAATTTTGGGTGTTTTCTACTTCTCTTGCCCTCAGAAAAGTGCCCCTTTTGAGAACTAGAAGTGAATGAATGGGCAGGAGAGTATGCTGTTGACTTTCTGTCATACGTTATACGTCCATGCTTCCTAGGTCTGAATTTAAAAGGAAAATTCTGCCGTGTGATAGCGAGTGGGCGTAAGGCCTCCAATTCAACGAGAATTCCACCTTCGGACTCACCCTCTATCGTGATTAGTTTCGAGTAGGCACTGGTGGTAAGTGAGTGGGCTTTCCTAGGAGAAGATAAGGGAGACTTCCCTCGAGTATCACGTGACCAGGTGTCATTAAGGAATGCTATGCAGGGGAATATTTCAGCACAACATTACCTTGGCGTGATTAGGTCTGAATTATAGATGTTATTTTTACAGCGATGAACTGATATCATGTTAGTTGGAAATTATATGTTGGGCACTGCCCAGAAGAATAATGATATACTATTACTATTTGTCTTTGTCACACGGGAATCTAATGTTGGTTTTGTAGTTGTTCATATAAGTAAGAAACAAATTCAAACTAATATTTGTGATAGAATTCAGAATTGACAGTCTGGTATTTTTCAGGTAACGTTTGTCGCTGAGAAATTGGCTGTTTCGTCTCATGGTCTATCACTCACGCGGAAAATTTCGGTCTCATTTGACATTTCCGACAGGCCGGAAGATTTTTTGAAATTTGTTCATGGGTTGCATTATGTATATGGTGAGTTATTTATAAAGCTTCAATTCTGTCTCTTGAAGTGAGGATGAAGGTAATGTTGGTCTTTTAACGCTGTCTTTCGACACAAAAAACGAAGTTTCGTGTGTTACCAAACATGGTACTGACAAATTTTTAGAGACTAGCTTGTAAAATTAAGTTCAGAATATCAAAAGAGGAACTTCCAAAATCTTTAAAAACGCCCTGGTATTGCTTTTAAATTCATGACACAGATATAGGAAACGAGAATAAAATTAATAATGAATTACTAAAGAAGACTGCGCTGCGCTGTCATAAATTAATAATAATAAGAAGAGCCCTATTACTGTCACCAGCCCACGCTATCGAAAGAAATTGATGGCTCCTGTCATCCTCAAGAGACACCCTCACCGCAGTTGCCTGAAGGGGTTAAGACAAATGACGCAAAATTTAAATAACCTGTTGGAAATTTTTCGCAATGAATGGGTTGCATGTCGTTGCCATTTCAATTAAGAAAAATCAATTCCCCAACAGCACTGAAAGTTAATTAAACAGAGGGGATAGAGATTCATCAGGAATTCAGGAATAACCCTTTGCTGCTCCATGGTCATTATGAATTATCAAGCTTCTGAGTTTTTGCACTAAATTCTAACGGAGCCCTATACCCTAGACCCGGTGGCACGTAAATTAATTTAACCATGTTATTAAATGTGAATGGCCTCAACGGAGTCCCGAAAATCTCCTATATCAAGTTGTAGATACTAGGGTATAGGGTGCTCCGTTGTAGCCGCCTACTATGGGTCTACTCTCTAGGCTAGGGCCGGTCTACTCCGAGTGTCCCTCTCTTATAAGACCACAGGTCTACTCTTCAGTTGTTTAGTGCTCAGCTAGTCTTGTTTGACCTATACAAGAAGAGGTGTACTTCAGTTGTTTTATGTATTTTCATCCTTCTTTTTCTTTTCAAATCTCCTTCAACCTGATCTGTCCTCACTATCTTTACTCTACTCGAGTGCTTATCTTTTTTTTTTTTTTTTTTTTTTTTTTTTTTTTTTTCACAATTCGCATTTCTTCTCCGCATTTCACAACCACCTCTACGAGTTTAATTACTTTTTCTCCACGAAATTTGGACTTTTTTCTTAAATACCAACTGAAAATATTTATCAGCTTCAGTTGCCGTGCTCTGAAATAAAATCACTATCAGGACAATCGCGCTATCCTAAAGGGTAACCTTTAAGCATTAGACTACGTATTTAATGCTACACTGTACTCAAAAGTTCCTGTAAGGACTTCCTGTGCTCCTACCAAAGGGTTTAAAGCTTAAAGTTTAAACACTTGTAATGTTCCATCATGATGTAATGTGATAATAGAGCTCAGGTACTTTGGAACGTTTCGTTCTAATATGCTCCGAACATGCAAACACAAAATTGCATAATGCTTTTTTATTTCTAAGCAGTGCTGTCTTTATTTCTGGACATTTTTATTCCTCTATCTATATCTTTACGACTTTTATTGAAGAAGAAAAAAATTAATTTAGAAAGAAAGTAAATCATACCATGTTTAATCTTGCTCTCATGAGTATCTAACTATCCGTTTTGCAGAGGAAAAAAATTAATAACGAACTCTGATCAACGAAGAAAATTAAAGGCTATATATTTTACTTCACAAATCATAACTATTTTACTTCCAATAATTTCGAAACACACTCAAACCTGGATATAAGAGAACGATGTCTCTAAGGGAAAATAACCTCTTTATAAGAGAAATTTAGATATAAGAGAAAAAATTCCAGGCTCAAGTGTATTAGAAATCGGAAATATTGTGTTTCATCATTAAACTGTGGACTATAAAAGAGAGCTGAGCTTTATTAGATTTTCCTGGAATGAATTCTATATCTATATTGAAGCTCAAAGAAAAATACCAAGTGAAGCATCCATTCATAATTGCCTACACAAATAGGTCCATATACGTACCGACATACATAACTACATGCGTCTATACCCTCTGTTATGTACACATATTACTTCAAACAGGGATCAAAAATTTCCTGGATTTTTTTTTAAATTTAGTTCCTGGCTTAATATTGAAAATTCCACCGGCACATGAGACAGGCCGGTTACTCAACATAATCTCATGTCCAAATAATAATAATAATAATAAGTATTTTGTTGAAAGTAGCCTCTAGGTGTGGTTAAAGCTCAAAGCTTTTCCTAACACCCAACCTCTCAGACTCTATTATTATGTGATCATGCTCAAATAAAAGAGGAAAAATCCAAACATTGGATGGGATTCGACCCTGGGTGGAGACAAATAACAAGTTATTAACTCCTTTTTATTATGAATTCCTATTTAAGAGAGAATGACTGCGCCACTCAGATGTGACAGGTATCGCCCTGAAGCGCTGACAACTGAGTAGAATCCATCGTCAATTCTCGATATGATTTATCTCTTCTTATTCTCTTATTTTGTCAATATTTTCTGACAGCATCAGCAATCTCCCGTCTTAAACCTTAAGTCAGCGGCTTACACTTGAGTACCAGCGTCGACACTAAAGTTTTTATTTATCCATTTCAAAATTTCTTTTCATCAGGTTATATCCATAGAGGCATAAAGGATGATGATAGCCTTTTTATTTTATGACATAAAAAGCCACCACTTGCGTGACCATATAGACCAAATGTCATAAATAAACTGAATATAGAGTATACCTCATACATAAACATTTATATCAAGTGATGACGCGGACCGATTTTATATTGGGTCTCTTAATTAAGAGCGCTATAAACAATATCAACAGGGACAATATGTATTGGACGAGAGGATATAAAATGATAAACAACTTTTTAGATTGTAGATTGAAGGGAAAATTGGATTTCAGAGGTCATTTCACGTGACATATTTTAATACTTATAACTATAATAATTCTTATTAAAATTTTATGTTGAAATAAATAAAATGTAGTCACCGTGGCCGAGTGAGTTAGCGCGCTAGGCATTGCACGCATGGTGACCTGGGTTCGATTCCCAGCGGGCTAGGATTTTTTCTGCTCTGTACTTGGATGTTTGGGGTCCACTCATACCTCGTGAGGAAAAATGAGTAGGTGATTTGATTTGAAGCAGCGACCAGTGGCAGAATCATAGACAAAAAAATAATACATTCTAAATTAAAGTGGTAAGGTCCTATGATTCTGCGCTACCTACTAAAATTGTGACATAATAACACACAAGAAAAAAGCTTTATTATTTATATTGAAATATATTGCTTGAGTATCAAATGCCACTTATAATAAACTTGCTTTCAAAATTAAAAGGATTAGTAACTGCACTCAAACTCAATACTGATAATTTTGTACTTATAAAAGTTTATGTGTGGTCCAATATTTCTTTTCTGTCATTTGAAATGCTTGAAGTAGAAAGTTTGTATTTTCCTCGCGTTTTTCTAGTTTTAATAAACCCTTTATTGGCAGCTTCACAGAGGTGGTTATGTCTGCTGACCGCCTCACTGTTCAATCAATAAAAATAAAGTGTTACGAGAGCATGGAAAACAACTGATAAAAACAGTCCGCCAAAAATAAAGTTGTGGACTCTGTTTTTGTGTGAAAACAGTATACTTTCAGACTATTTTTAAAAGCGAAAGGTAAATATTTGCTCGGGTAAGGGATAACTAATATCCATTAGTTGGTGGTTATCAAGTGGACGGATCCTGCGCCCCTCTCCCTAACTTCCCGCCAACTCACTTCACCACTATTTGTGCATGAAGTCCCCCTACTACTTTCCATTTTTCAACAAAAAATTCAAAAATATTCTTCTTGTGAAACCATTTTCAGCACTTGAAACTCATTAGCAGCAAATAAAGTTTGGCATTTCCAGTAAATACTGAAATTTCCTCTAGTTTCTGAGTGTTCTGCATGTTTTGCCAGAAACTCTAGACTAGACGCTGTATTTGCAAATGAGGAAATAAATATACTTCTTTCAGAATATTGTACGTCAATTACATACTCGATAATTTTGTTTCCTAAAAGGTTACTGTTGTTCCTTGACTATTTATTCTCTTCTCCTAACCCGTTATCTTGAGATTTTCTTTTCTTTAACCCGAAAATTTCTTCAAAGTCCAGGTTGTTTCAAGATATTGATGTTGAAGTAGTGCCATTCACCTGCAAGGTGATGGATGTGTGTGTGTGTTTGGTGCGTCCTGAATCTACTAGCACTCTTCCAAAGTGATCAATTTCAATAGCTCTTTTCTTTGCGAGTTTCTCTCTATCAAAAGTTAAAGTGCTCCCAACTTTATCGAGTGCAGTACTTTTGGAAAAGAGTTTTTCCTTCACATTCAGGGATGCAGTGTGGAGCACGGGACGTTAAGAAAGTTACTTTTATTCGTGAGTATCGTTCCATGTATACAAGTTCTTTATTTAAAATATATCTGTACATGTTGGTATAGTTACCAACTCATTATACTGCTTGTACAGATTAGGTGTGGGTCATATTGGTGACAGATATTTGCACAATCCTATTTCTTCTCTATGCTCTCATTCTTCTTTTCGTCTGGAACGGTTTTTCCCCGCGACTGGCTTCGTAGATTGAATATGAAATCCTTTCTTATGCACCTCCAACTGTCCATTTTTTTACTTTTGATTTCCTGTAAGTTTTTAAAAATTGGACAAAACTTCAATGGGTGAGGTGAGGCATTGTTCTCACAGTCTATCCTGTGGCTTTTCATCTAGATGACTACTACACAATGAGGAATCCAAAGGCTTGGAGATAATAGAGGGTGCATGCATTGAAATGAACGAATTTTCAATTAATCATTTCCTGGGTGGTGAAGTGATACTTGGTTTTAATTATTATTTATTCTTTTTGTTGAACATCTCTAACTTTGAGATCATTCTAAATGGCTAACTTGCATTTTATTGATGAAATGATTTTAATTTAAACTTAGTCGGTATTCATCTGAACTAAATATAATTTAGTCGGTAATCATCTGAACTAACAATAATTTAGTCAAGTAATAATCTGAACTAACTATAGCTGTCCTCTTGTTTCGCAATAACTGTAATAGCAGGCATTACCAACGTTGTAGCTATTTTCTTTTTAACAAGGTTTCATTTTATGACTAAATTTTATTCTGTTGTGTATTATTATGAACACCCCGTATAGATGAAAAGAAAACACAAGCCTTGAGTAAACAAAAGTTTCCGAATGAAATAAAAAGAGATGAAATTGAAACACTTAGAAAAGTAATACTGGAAGAGAAATAAGAGGAGAGAGAAATGATGTTGGATTCCGAAGAACAGGAATTACAAGATCCGTGAAAAAAGTTCTTAATAAATAAATGTTCGCCCTTTTTCATCACACGTCACTCTCTAAACATAAACCAAAGCCTACTGACTGACTTTCACAATGTGATTTCTAGAAGTCATTCCTTGTTTCTGAGGGGATTTCCACAGACGGTGTTTTTTTCTTCTAGAAACACTTTTTTTTTGAGATAGTCACTTTCTCTTTCTCCTCAACACCTCTATCCTTTTCAAAGGTGTTTTCTTATATCTCTCCCTTTTCCTTATTTTCTCTCCCTCCTTCTCATGTACCTCGACTTTCCCAATCTCATTCTGCACAAACTCACCTCACCTAATTTGAAAGTGAAGACTCGGGGGAAATAAGACGCAGGAACATGAGAGGGAGAATCAAGACTATTTCAAAGCACCAAGAATCGCAATTATCCTGGAGTATAGGATGGGTTTTCTGAAGAGCCTCAGAAGTTTTTTGCCGAACGTAAATCACTGAAAAAATTCGGATAATATATTTATTTTTTTACCATTTTCCCGTTAAACTAATTTGCTTCTCTTTTGATGAAAAATACAAACAACGTAGGAAATGTAATGATGTTAGGAAGTGCATCATGTAGAATAATTGTAATGGGGCAAATAAATGAGAAAATTACGTTTTTCGCAAAGATTAGACGGATTTTCTTTCGTCATTTATTTATGTTGACGTTAGGACTCAGTGCAGAATGTTTCTTCGCTTTCTTGTCACGAGTTCAATGCCCGACAATCTTCAAGGAATGAATCTTTACTTTGACTTGCGGTTTTGAATTCAGATTTTGAGTAGTGGGTGGGCCGATTTAATATTTTAATCTCATCGAGTGGGGTATTGGTAAAAAGTCTTCCAGTCCAGATGTTTGGTATAGCATTTTTTATTTGATTAGAGAATTCGAGCTAGGTGCAGGTCAAAAGTATTTAAACGTTAAAATAGTCACAGTAAACCTCCTAATTAAGAACAATCATACGATGGACAGCCTCATAGACCGGTTGTCAGTTTGGTTCAGGTCTTGCTAGAATGCACTGTATTTGTGTGGTTCAACAGACATCTCCACTAATACTAATTAATATCGGTAGAGCTTTCAAGATTTAAAATAACTGAACAGTCGTGGTACAAAAGAACTTTCTTTATTTCATTTAGAAAGACTCGTACTGTTTTTCTGGTCCTGCTGAATTGAAATTTCAATTTCAAACAGTGCATTTGAAATTCAAGAAGAAAGAAACACGATGAAAAGAAAGCAAGCCTTCTCATAAAATATTCAGAACTCAAATTAGAAAAACCCCTGAAAGAAAGCTCCTCCTAAACCTTTGACCTTTCTTTATACAGCGCTGCGGAAATGAGTGTCTATTACTAGGTACTCTGTGCTCCTCCACCCTATCATTGCGCCGTCTGTGAGGATCTTAAAAGCTATGTAGATAGTTTGATAGTTGGGAGAGAAAATGGAGAGGAAGAGAAGCAGGAAGAAAGTGTTGTGGACGGGATGAGTGGATGAGGAGGGAGGAGGCACGAGTGTTTTATCTGTCACTGCATTTGTTAGTCATTTGTGCCTCACTTTGTTTTATAGCGCTGTCTTTTAATGAAGCAGCTGGAATGGGGTATACCACCCCGGGCTGCACAGAATTACATAATGTACAACATGCTTTCTCCTTTTTAGCAGCGTTTCTTAACTTGCGTTCTCTTTTACTCAAGTATTTGTGAAAGCGGAATGAGACTCTTCAGTCTCATTCTTGCAGGAGAGTATTGTATTTGTGGTTTCTTAACACTTCGTTCCCTTGATCTCAAGTATTTGTGAGAGCAAAAAAACTCTTTAGTCTTTTTCTTGTAGGATAAAGCGGGTATTGTGTTGTATTTGTGTGTCTGCTGAACATTTGCATCTCTTCACTCAAACCTGACACTAACCGAAGCTTTCCTTCTGTAATTATTAACGTTATACACTTCAGTGATAGCTGTTGTATTCATTGAATTACATAAAAGATACAGTTTCGATGGACGGGAGCCTCAAAGTCAGTAGTACAAAACTTCAATAGTTAAATTACTAGTAATTACATATGTACATAATTATTTCTTATTGTCGAAGCCATAGTGCATAAAATAGGTCTCTAGCAAACATCTATTGAGTCGGAGTTTTCCAAGTTGTTAATAAGAGCATTCTAATCACACATAATAATTAAATGCTTGTTTAAAAATGATATTATAAATAAGGTTTCAATAAATGTTAATAATGTTTTATTTTAAAATGTACAGATGAAATGTAAAATGTACAGATTTTAAAATGTACAGATGAAACGGGAGTCTCAAAGTCAGTAGTACAAAACGTCAATAGTTAAATTACTAGTAATTACATATGTAGGTACATAATTATTTCTTATTGTCGAAGCCATAGTGCATAAAATAGGTCTCTAGCAAACATCTATTGAGTCGGAGTTTTCCAAGTTGTTAATAAGAGCATTCTAATCACACATAATAATTAAATGCTTGTTTAAAAATGATATTATAAATAAGGTTTCAATATATGTTAATAATGTTTTATTTTAAAATGTACAGATGAAATGTTTTTTTTTTTTTTCCAAAGAAAAATAGTCAAACTCTCTTTGCATTTTTTTACTCTGGGGCATGGTATTTAGCACAGCGTTAGCATTTCCCCTTTGGATTGATATAAATAATAGATAATAAATATTCTGAAAAATCTGTCCAACATACACAGTTAATCTATTTTAAATCAATTGTTATCATGACCTCCTTTCAACATATAACGGTACTTATTGAAACTCCTGACAGGATTGTCCACCATGCAGCCACCACTAGAAGCTTGGGTATCCCTGCGCCTTAACTTCCTTGCTCAGGTGGAAAATGGGATCTCATGCAAGTCAGGCTGAAAGCAGGAAGCATGTAAGATGCAACGTTTTATGTTTTGTGTTTCCGTAAATTATTCTGTCGCTGCATAGCTGCATACCCAGGAGCGTAAATGTTATGTCTTGCATAGTTTATCCCTAGAGATCGTAAAATACACTCGCGCTCCAACTTGTGTGCATCAGGGTTTTATGTGTCACATTATCACCACCGAGGAGTTCGGATGGATGGATAATATGTTAAGATTTTCCAAGCTAATTTATTGTTCCATCTTGATTTATTTAGATTCATTGGAGTCATTCACCGACCTCAGATCGATAAGGCGGCGGACTTGTAACCTGGAGGTCGGTGGTTCGAGTCCAGGTTTTAGCGTAGATTTGGTAAAGAGAGTTTGAGTTGTTGTGATATGACGAAAGTGATTAACACAAATATGATAACTTTTTTTAACATTCACTGACCTCAGTAGTTTGATCGATAAGGCGACGGACTTGTAACCTGAAGGTCGGTGGTTCAAGTCCCGGTTTCAGTGTAGATTTAGTAAGGCGAGTTTGAGTAGTTGTGACATCACGTCACAAAAGTGATTAAGACAAAAATGTGATAACTTATCATTTGAGTAATTCTTTCCTTTGCAATATTTTTGTCCAGAGCTTACAAAGTCTTACTTGTGATGATGCACTCTGATTAGCCATCATCAGTACTGGCTCAGGGCGGCGGTCAGAGAATCGACTTGTGAGATCTCTAGCTTCTTGTGACTTTTCCACCACCCGTAAAATTAATACGCTTGAAAGCACTACCCCGAAGTTAAGGTCAAGTAGTTACCCATGTTAGGTTTCACATATTGAATTTGGTTAGTGGATGTGACACATTCACCATGTGTTGGTGCGCGAACACAATGGAGCCCTAGACCCTAGGGTAGCCCTGGCACCTAAAGCGGCCTCAACGCACGCAGTCCCGAATATCGTCTATATCTAGGTGTAGGGACCAAGGTCCAGGGTATAGGGTCTAGAATTGGGTTAGTGGATGTGACACGTGCACCATTTGTTAGTGCGCGAACACAACTGAACACCAATGTGTTTGTGTTAGGGTAGCACCGGTACCATGTAGAATAATCTTACCTAGAATAAAGTGGCCTCAACGCAGTTCCGAATATCGTCTATATCTCGGTGTAGGGACTAAGGTTTTGGGTATAGGGTCTAGAATTTGGTTAGTGGATGTGACACGTGCACCATTTGTTAGTGCGCGGACACAACTGAACACCATGTGTTAGGGTAGCCCCGGTACTATGTATAATAATCTAACCTAGAATAAAGCGGCCTTAACGCAGTCACGACTATCGTCTATATCTAGGTGTAAAGACTAAGGTCCAGGGTATAGGGTCTAGAATTTGGTTAGTGGATGTGACACGTGCACCATTTGTTAGTGCGCGAACACAACTGAGCACCATGTGTTAGGGTAGCCCCGGTACCATGTAGAATAATCTAATCGTCCCGAATATCGTCTAGGTGTAGGGACTAAGGTCCAGGGTATAGGGTCTAGGCCCAGGGTCCTTCTTGTGGCCCCCTACTGAGTTTAACCAGTAACCCATTTTAGGTTTGAGGGTGATGAGTTTGGTTAGTGGATGTGAAAAATGCATCATATGTTAGAGTAGGATCACACAAGGTGTACTTGAGCCGCATGTCTCATGTTTAAACCTGCTCCATTTCTCACCACAGGAAATTTGCAGTACTAACACTGGATTCCTTTTTTTGAATCCATTTCACCATCAGTTGTGTTGATTTTTTGTGAATTCTCTCAATATCCTTTTATTTCTCTGTACTCGATTCCGTGGGAACTTTTTCAACTGCTCATGATGGGAAAAGAGAAATATGCAGTTTGACATTCCCGCTCTTGTCAGGTTTCCTTGTGTTTTGTGATATCTCCTAGCAACTTGCAGCAACCGTATAGCTTTTTAGAACAAGTTATAAAAGGTATAAATTGAAAAAAGGGCAATTAAGTTATTGGATCCATGTTTGTGTAGGAAAAAATTAAATTTTAATATGGGGTGACAACTATATACATGGTTATTTCTCCTGTTACCAAAGGATCTCTTTGTCATTGTAGATAAGAAAATATTTGAGCAACAGTGACAATGACACCTAAAAAGAAACCAACTTTTATCATAGTTATACAAAATATGTGCGTGTGTGTGTGTGTGTGTGTAATACGTATACGATGTATGTGAGAGTGTGTGTTTTTTGTGTATATTTTTAAAGAGTTCTAGATCCCCTTTTGTTAAAATATGATGAAATAGTTTGAGTTCAAGTTATAATGTCTTCAATTCAACCTTGTTAGGGAAGTAGGTAAGAATTGAAGAAAGTTAAGGCAGAAAAGTTGGCAGGATTGGGGCGACGAGGTACCAGAACAATGAACGTGGAATTCCTTATTTCAAGTTCACTTTTATTATTTGACAAATCATGCATTGAATCTCGGGACGTTTTCAGAAGGGTGAATTATAGAAGAACCATTGGATTGAGTTGTGTAAATGTGTAAGAAAAATTATATACGCTCATGAATTTTTCGATTTGTATTTCGACATGATTTTGAGGATTTTTTCTAGCAGTAGCTTCCTGTATGGACACCATTAATATAAAGTTCTGAGGAAATACAACACTCATAAAATAATGATTTGCCCTGTTTCACTTTTCTGAAGTTAGAGCGAATCTTATCTGATCCGCAAGAAGATTACCTGTAAGGTTAGGTAACTGGTATCAACATTCATATGTCTCAGTGGCCTCTTTTTCACCCAGCTTGTCTCGTTTCTATATTTTTCATTTTCTTCTGGCTTGTTTCTGCTCCTTCTCTCCTTTCTCTTCTTGTTTTTATTCAACTTCTTCATATACATCTCTGTCTGTTCATTCTTGTGTGTCTTTTATCTCATTTCCATCATTTTCTCTCTTTTTCATATCTGACTTTTAATTAGGTATTTTCTTTATGAAATATTACCTTATACATATACATAGGTACGTATCTTGTTTTCAATTTCAAAACTGTGCCGCTCTGGAGGCTGTTGTGTTCCACATAGAACGGAGGGGGACTCTCCTCTTTTTCATTTGAAGCAATTTTTTGAAGCGTGACGTTCATTTTCGGAGACCGCAAGCCTGACTTGACTTGAAAAATTGACAGCTTTAACCCTTCCAGAACGATTTGTCATCTCATCGCTGGAAACAAATATCTAAGTAGATAATATACATTAGATATCTCACAGAAATTCAACTACTTATTTAAATGTCCTGAATTCCGAGGATCAGCCGTGTATCAGAGTATTAAAGTGACTCTGTTTCTTAATTGAACATCTAGAAAATGGGCTTTAACTCTCGTATTTCTGTTTCTAGTCCCTACTACTTTTTTTTATTTTGGGTTTAATGTCGCTTTCAACTGCATGGTCATATCACGACGGGGGTGTTACCCTTCCATTCGCATGAAACTCACAAACCTGCTACCCACATTAACCTCAGCCAGCCTGGTTTGGGCCGTTAATATCCAGCATCACGAGGAGGGTTCGAATTTGAATGGTCACTTTTTCAAGTCCTAGCCTCGCTGGACGGTTCTTAATTTCAGTGACTGAATGAGATCTAGGGTATTTAACGTGCTATCAACGCTGGCTCCCTACTACTTCATCAGACTGAAGTAACTATTAGTTTGATCTGGCCAAGCTGAATACCACCTGAAGTCCACATCCAAATAGAAATATTTGACCATTACAGAGGTCCAAGTCCAGGGGATATGTAAAACTTACAACTATATTTCCTCGTTTAGAATCTACTGTTTTCCAACACGATATTTTAAAATATGTTTCGTCCAAGGTGAACGACCCGTAACCCGTATTTACCTTCAGTCAGTAATCTATGCACTCTGAAATACTCCGGACTCCATACGCCCAATCAATCTTCATATTTCCAATTAAACAGAAATTCGATAGCAATATACTCGCTGCCCCCCCTCCCCCTCCCCGCCCATCAGTACCCGATAGTAAATTGGATTTCGCAAATATTTTGAGCTGCAGAAGGGAAAAGAAAGGAAAGGGTAACACAATAATTTCTTCCCCCCGTCCTCCTGTTCCAGCGCACACTTCATAATAAGGGAAAAAGCAATTAAAACTTTACGCAGCTGATGTTGTTCTATGTTCTTGAGAGAAAAATGCTGACGTGAGCGGTTTAGCCGAGTATGCAGAGATTTGGAAGATTTATCATCCTGCGAGGATAAGCTGATGGTCCGTATAGTTCATGTGTGAGGGGAGGTCGTGGTTTGGTAAGAGTTTGTGTTCAGAGAGTTGACGTGTTGCAGCTACCATATTAGCAGCATTTGTTAACATAGGAGCTATTATTTATTAGATGAATCTTCAAGTTGGAATAAAAAGAAGTGTTAGAACTGTTGAAGCTAGAAAAGTTGTTGTTCTTTGATCTTATTCAATCCGAACTGAACATAGTATTTATGTGAAAGACTGTGCTCCATGTCTAATTTGTCTCCCTTTCATGAGTTTTAAAACACATTCACTTAAAGTTTCGTATCTAAAAGTTACCTAAAAGGGATTTCATATAATCCTAGAACCTCACGCGACACGAATGCCTGACAAGTGAAAGAATCAACAATAAGTATACAGTATGTCTCAGAAGTCCTGGCAATGGCCTCATAACTTTTGAATGGGTACGAATTTTTGGATTCTGTTTGTTTCTAAGGATAGGAAGTTACCTATGGCCGATTCACTGGTGATGTCAAAATCTAGGTTCGAACCCCGGAAGTGGTACTTTTTTGATAAAAATGGCCATTTCTTGAGAAATTTAAATGAGAAGGTATTTTTTTAATTTCATATTATTAATTAACAGGTAAAATTACTGTATTCCTCAAAAAATAAATTTTCTATCACTATCAGTGGCGGAGCTATGGTGGTTTCAAACTTAAAAATCTGGTTTTTTGAGACACCCTGTAGCTTTGGTACCGCGAGACTTAATACAGTCCTCAATGATTTAAAATGACGAAAAAAGTGTCTTGGAAGTACTGAAATGGATAAAACTCCGATATATCACCTCCATCAGTGCCGGAGAGCAAAGTGTTTAAAGTCAATAATACTTGTAAGATCACATTTTACCTATTATTTACCTAGGCTTCAATTATCCACCATACAAACACACAACCTTCACCAAATCGCAACTTTAGTGGGTATCACAGCATTACAAGTCTAGTATAAGTAAGTATCCCTCATTCTTTTGAATTTCATTTAACTTGTAATGCCACCACTGATTGCTATTCTCAATTAAAGTATTTACTCATTTGTCTTGATGAGGTTGAGTGAACCACCAACACACCCAACCACATAGTCGAGTTATAGTATTTCCCACCGAGAATCGAACCCGGGGATTCCGCAGTCTCATTACTGAATCTAGAAAGGGACACATTGGAGAAGAAACTCATTGCAATGCCACGAGGATCGAAGAGAGTAAACTTTTAAATCAAATAAATATTTAAGTAGGTACCTACCTAGGTTCAGGAGTGAACTAATTTTGAACCTGCATGGTCCTGAATCAGGTTGACTCAAATCCATGATACATAGGTTATTAGGAAATAAACAGGTAGGTAACTAATATGAATGTGGAAAATTAGATATCTAGTTAATAGATAAATAAATCTGTTTCTCTTCACTTAACTAAGAGTTGAAGTTTTAAAACAATAATGTAGTAGGTAGGAACCTACACATTTTACCCAACTAATCAATATCTATTTGTTGTTGTTGTTGTTGTTATTGTCGTCGTCGTCATTCTAACAATTTTTCACAAACTAAAGTTGTTATCGAACCCGTTTTCACTTCAAGACAATGCAACTAATAAAAATTGATTATTGTCATGAAAATAGGTCATTGTTATCCAACCCTCCGGCATAGATGGAGGTGAAATATCGGAGTTTTTACCATTTCAGTACTTCCAAGACACTTTTTTCGTAATTTTAAATCATTGAGGACTGTATTGAGTCCCGCGGTACCAAAGCTACAGGGTGTCTCAAAAAAACCAGATTTTTAAGTTTGAAACCAGCATAGCTCCGCCACTGATAGTGATGGAAATTTTATTTTTTGAGGAATGCATTATTTTCACCTGTTAAATAATAATATTAAATTAAAAAAATACCTTCTCATTTAAATTTCTCAAGAAATGGCCATTTTTATCAAAAAAGTGCCACTTCCGGGGTTCGAACCTGGATTTTGACATCACCAGTGAATCGGCCATAGGGGACTTCCTATCCTTAGAAACAAACAGAATCCAAAAATTCGTACCCATTCAAAAGTTATGAGGCCATTGCCAGGACTTCTGAGACATACTGTATATTCAGTGAATATAAATAGTCATAATTATAATAATAGTTATGAAGACCTCCCTATGAAACTATATTTACTGGAACCAAGAGTTGGCCCAAAATCTCGCCATGTCGTAATATTATAAGCTCATCTTATATCACTGCTCAAAATCCTGAAGCTTCTTAGCAAACATCATACATCATGGTGATAGGATGCCTCTTTTATCTTCTTATATTCTAAGCCAAGAAGACGAAGAACAACTTTCCTAACTTGAATTTTCAAGCAGATTATCAAGAAAGGAAATGGGAGAGAAGGAGCAAACGCTGTATATTTTCGTTTCTCTTCCATAAATATGATAACCTGTCAATTATTGTTATCAACTGTATATTAAGGTGCTTAATACATGAAGGTGATTTAACAAAAAAATTGATTTATTGTTTTATTAAGAAGACAATAGTTGTGTACGACCGATTGCCTCAGGCAGTAATATGCCTTTCGCAATAAAAATATTATTACTTACAAAGCATTGGTAGTCTATGAGGTTACGGCCCCATACCTGTCATGTATATAATCTACAAGTAGTGCATTGATACGCGATCTGTGCATCGGGTCCCACCCAATGTTTGGTTAATTCCTCATTCATTTGAGTATGAGACCACATAATAATAAGACTCTGAGAGTTAAGGTTGTAGAAATGGTTTAAGCATTAAATTTGCCTGATGGTAGTTACCTTCCTCTAAAACTCGAAAAAGTATTATTATTAAATAATTTTGTCCTGATTTTCCCTTTGTTTTGTTAGAAAAGGTAAAGCCGAAATGATCACCATTTTGATAAAATTATGTTTCCTTTGTTTCATTCTAAATTCTCGAAATTTCCTGCTCTCTCTTTTGCTCTCACTCAATTCAAGTCTGCCAAGTGCGAGAGTAAACAAGAAGGCAAAAAAAGAAATCTTGGAAATTCGGAGCCTTTTACAAAGGAACAAAGCCAAGCGTACGTGCAGTGGAGAGGAGTATGAATGATCCTTCCTCCCCCCTCTGTCTCTCTTCAGACTACAATGGCATCCAGTACTCCGGCAAATGATTCCCTTATTCCATCTCTCTTTTATTCAAGTCTCCTCTCACACTCATCCTACCTTTTCAAGAAAAAGGAGGTTTTAACATTCCCGGCCTGTTCCAGAAATGAGAGGGAACATTCTTGAGCTGCCAAATAGAATTATCAATTTGATTTTGATATATGGCGAAGAACTCCGAATAAACGAATGTCAATTTTCCTCATCCTTTGCAGCATTCCTTCAATTTCCAATGCCTTCCTCTCTCTTACACGCCTTAATCCGTATCTTCTCTCTCGCCTGTCGCTTTCTCACTCGATTATCCTCACTTCTTGTGCTCGAGCGAAAACAATTCACTTGTTCCAGCTTCCCTCTGACACTTTCCATTGTTGCTGTTTGCTGTCAGTTTCCCATCCTTTAGGTTTCGCTCCATAATGCTGTATCTCTTGTTGGTATTTCCGTTTTGACAATCGATTTGAGTTTAAAAAGGAAATGGATTTAAGGAAAGAAATACATATTTGACGTTTTATTGCTCTTTCTCAATTAATCATCAGGTTTGTTCTTCAATTATTCATTCAGACAATATTTAAGCATGGAAATAAAGAAGCATACCTAGGTTTATCTACGTCATTAATAATAAAGAATTTTTTGGTATTAATAAATCCATTTAACAACTATACATATTTTTTTCAATAAAAATATCGGTGAAATAAAGTCACATCCCTTTAGTACGCTATCTAACAACTTTTATCTTTGGTCCTGTGTATGTAAAGAATTCCTGGCTCAGAGCAGAGCGATAAGAAGAAAATAATGAGGAGGAAACAGGAAGCCTAGGAGAAGGAAAATATTGGAAAAGAAAACCCATTGTCATATTTTTCACCGCAATGTGCTAGTTGTGTTTGATTTATCAGTTTCTTATCTCATTCTCTCTTTTTTCTTTTTTATGGGAAAAAGTTTTCTTGATATCACTTTTGCGAAACATATGAATCTGTTATCAAATTTGTAACCATTTGGTTTACATTCTTTTTTGTCACCTGTATTATTTTTGCCTTACAGTTTGCATATTACATTGAATGTATCAACAGGGAGCGTGGTGTCTTCCAGACATGCTGCACTGCCCATCTGCACAGCCATCAAGATCCTTTGGTAGAAACAGTCTTTGGCCCTGTCTGCTGTTTCCAGATATCTCATTTAGTCAAGTTCCAAGATGGTCAACGAACTCTTTCATATATTTGCAGAAGGTGCACTGCACTTGGACTTTTTCTTTCGGCATGCGATGTCTGCAGCTGCACCATCTTGTCTGGATAAGTGATAGAATTATGTAGATAAGATGAGGCCATCGTGTTGACACTTGTCACGTCCCACACAAGTTTCATACCTTTAGACCAAGCTAGTATCATCATACCATCCGGAGGTTTCCATCATTACGTGATATAACCAATGGTGTCAACTATAATAAATGATTAAATAATTATACAAATCTTTGTATCAATTTTTACTTTGTCTGAATAGTGTTTGATATTGTTGTGTAGTACAGGACTGTGGTTTTTTTTTTAACTCCAGGTGATAGATTCGGAGAATACTTGGAAAGTTTAGGTGTCCCGAAGACATACGGTACAATACATTTATAACATGTCTAACACGAGTAACAATACATTCGGTTGACTGAGTACATCTCACTGCATAAATGTAAGTGTTAGAGCGCAGGTTATGGACGTTTTATGTTCACCTACAGTGCTATTAGTACGAGCAAATGTGTGTTGCATTTATTTATTGACTTCATAAAAAATATAGAACGTAAGAAGAATATTTTTCTATTTGTTCAATTGAAATTTATGGCGCTCGTTTTCTATTCTCCGTGTGTTATTAGATTTATTTTTATGTTAGCAAGGATGTCCGGAGGTGGGGATGGGGAGCTAAGGATGATAATGGTTAATGCTGCTCCAGTTCTTGCTAAGGGTCACAGTTCACAGGCAGGTTCGGGCTCATATAGTGTAGCCGGGGATGGTGAAGTTTGGTCTGGGCACAAATGTTCTTATCAGATAGAATTCGAAACATTTTTTTTTTCAATACATAAACCAGGACCAGGTTACTATTTAAGGTACTTGGGTCGTTCTTCATTTGTCTGAAAAGTATGATCATCTTATTGGTCAGCATTTTCCAAAGGATGGGATGACCAATACCTTTCATGGGATTACTTTTATTTTTATCGCTCAATAAACACAAAACCCTTTTGGGAATATAGAGGAGCTTTAATTTTTCCCTTGAGGAAACCAACAACCTGGATAATTTGAGCAGAAAGGTATCTCATTATACAAAGTAAAACGCTGAATAGTTAACCAAAACGATGGCCTAGACGAGGTTTGCATGGAATTAAGTTTGAAAGGCCTCTTATCCTTTTATCTGCGAGTTCCATTTCACTCGACGGAAACCTCTCTGGTTTCCAGCATCGTAAAAGAGACATTCTGTGGAGCTTAAACCCCTTTGATAAAACGTTTATTACAGAATATTCTTCTCGGAGTCTCAATTTATGAAGGCACTTTTTATTCCTCTTTTTATATCGGAGCAGTATGCTTTATTGGGAAAAGAGTTGAGACAATTTTCTAAGATCATGGGAGTCATGCATTATGTATTTGTTTGTCTGGTGTTTTCTTTTAGGAAAACTATATTTTATAGGTACATTTATAAAAGCAGTCAGTAGAAGGGTCAGTACGTAGAGAAGAGGACGCATTGAGAATAATTTGTAATTTGTTTGTTTTTGGATATGCTACAACCTCGTTGATATATCCCGAAGGCAAAAAGCTCATGGAAAACACCATATTCATGTCCTTGATTATTTTATTTAATTAAAAAGTACTTTGAATAAAACAGGTAAATATGTTGACTTACCACAAATATACCTGCATGTTAGCTATGATAAAAATAATAATTTAAATGATGTTAATTTCATTTTCGAGTTTTTATTTCAATTTAAGAATATTACTATGCTATATGTCCTTTCGATAAAGTAAAGAGAGAACTTCAACTCTGATAAGCTTGAGTGCATAGTTCCATCTTAAAGTGCATATAATATCATAATGGAATAAGGGGTATGTATTCCCTTTTAATAATAAAGTATTACTATGTGTTTCACGATTTTGTCTGGATATGAAGTCCATTGCACTTTTTCAACCACTAGGTACATCTTATTTACAGAGGAAAAATCTTACATTAAGTTTTAACTACGAGTAAGTAAAAGTACTTGAAGAGTATTCCAGGGTACGATTTATAAGGAAGCGCTGCTCTTGTCTGCACGAATTTTTTTTAATCCTCTTATTTCGTAAAAGAAACTTGAGTCAGTGTGAAAATAATCTGAAAGTATCTCACCTGGGTGACTTTTGTTTTTCACAAGAACTGATAGGAGACTCTGCCAGACTGGGTGCCCACAAAATGATGAGCAGTTAATTTCAAAATTATAATAGATGGTATGAAAAGAGTCTTCTTTCTGCAGGTATAAACTTTCAAATTTGAGAATTTCTCAAAAAGCATAAATGCACTCAGATGTTAGAAATAGATTTTTTTTTACCTGATGAAAGGGTCGACATGGGACCCTTCCAATGGATAAATTAAGTCTGACACAGTAGCCAAATTTTATGTTTACATGGAATTATTGATAATCTTTACCTAAATTTCTTAATACATCCTATAATAGTATACTGACATTTAGTTATCGGCACTGTTCAATTTTTTTTTTTTGTCAATTTTCAAATTAATTGAAATTGAAAAATTGAACAATGGACGTATTTCCCATCTTTCTCTCATGTACGTCTTAATAAAAGAAGACTACAACAAAAATAAGGGAAGACGCGGACTGTTCACCATACACAGCGCCCCATCTCGGATATAGGACCGTCTTCCCTTATCTTTGTAATCTTATTTAATAATTTAGTCCTCAATGGAATCTTAATGTCACAGGCTCACGGGGATGCTTTTAAACTGACAGCCTTGAGAATGACGTGTAAAATTTCTCTATATTGACAAATTCTTTTAAGTTAACAATAACTTATGTTAACTTTGTCTTTTGTTTCAGATTGATGAGATGGTGGACAGATCCAGAGACCCTGGAGTATAATGGGATTGCGATGGACGCCACTACACCAGTGGTTCATAGGTGTGGCGTTACTACTGCCGACAGTCATTCTGACGTCAGATGACATCGGTCGATCCTCGAGTCTGCATTTCACTCAAAAAGATTATAATGTCAGCATATCAGAAAACTCAAACGGCAAATCCTACGTCACACCGGAGGAGAAAATGGGGATTTACCGCGGGACAGATGAAGTGGATATCCGATACAAAATATCTTCCGGCGACCGCGACAAATTCTTCAAAGCTGAAGAACGCCTCGTCGGAGATTTCTGGTTCCTCCTGATCAGGACGAGAACTGGAAATACAGATGTTCTAAATCGCGAACGAAAAGATAAGTATGTATTGAACATCAAAGCCACCATAACCCACAGAGATGGAAATAAAGCAACTTACGAGGAAACTAGTTGTAAAGTCCATGTCAATGTTCTAGACACCAATGACCTCAATCCGTTGTTTTACCCTACCGAATATGAAGAAACTGTTCCAGAAGATCTTCCTCTTCATACGAGTATACTCAGAGTGTCAGCAGAAGATGCAGATCTGGGCAGGAATGGAGAAATATACTATAGCTTTCAAGACATCAACGAACAATTCTCCATCCACCCTACAAGTGGTGTTGTGACATTGACGAGACCTTTAAAATACACGGACCGGTCCGTGCACGATCTAGTTGTTCTCGGTCAAGATAGAGGATCGGTTTTCAAAGGAGGTGGTAAACCTAGTTCAGCGAAGTTGAAAATAAAAGTTAAACAGATAAACTTGTATGGACCTGAAATATATGTGCAAAGTTTACCAGATATTGTGGAGCAATCCTACGCAGATATTTATGCCATAGTTCGGGTTGTTGATAGAGACTCTGGTATTCATGGAGAAATAGCAAGTCTAGACATAGTTGACGGAGACCCAGATGGCCATTTTCGGATTGTACCTACAAAATCTGACCCGGCTAACAAGAAAAAAGAGTATAATATTGTTGTTCTTAAACTATTGGACCGTGAAATAGCCCCACTAGGTTACAATCTAACTTTGCGTGCTGTGGACAAAGGAACGCCTCCTAGAGAAACATACAAGTCGACGCACGTTCATTTGATCGATCTGAATGACAACAAACCTGTGTTTGACCGTGAAATATATGAAGTTGATGTTCCTGAAACGACTCCTGTAAATACTCCGATAATAAGACTGAAAGTTTCAGACGCTGATGATGGAAAGAATGCTCAAGTGTTTCTAGAAATCGTCGGTGGAAATGAGGGTGGTGAGTTCAACATTAACCCTGAAACTGGAATGCTGTATACGGCAGTCACTTTAGACGCTGAAGAGAAAGCATTTTATTCTCTCACTGTTAGTGCTATAGACCAAGGCAATGCAGGAACACGAAAGCAGTCTGCAGCCAAGGTTAAAATAAACATCATTGATACCAATGACAACGACCCCCTCTTTGATTCGCCTGAAATGGAAGTGAGTATCAATGAGAATGAACCAGCTGGAACCTCTGTGATCAAAGTTACAGCAAAAGATAAAGATTCCGGGGAGAACGCGTACATATCTTACAGTATAGCAAATCTAAAACCAGTGCCTTTTGAAATAGACCATTTTTCAGGAATAATCAAAACAACTCAAGTTCTAGATTACGAGTCCATGCGAAGAGACTACATACTGAGAGTGAGGGCCTCCGACTGGGGCCTGCCTTACAGGAGACAAACTGAAATGCAATTGAAAATAAAACTGCTGGACGTCAATGATAACAGACCTCAGTTTGAGAAGGTTGACTGTTTGGGTCACGTCCCTAGAAACCTGCCCATCGGTAGGGAGATTATTACCTTGTCGGCTATAGATTTCGATAATGGAAACATTATTAGCTATCGAATCGTCAGTGGTAACGAAGATGGTTGTTTCTCTCTAGACTTAAATTCCGGTGTTCTTTCCATTGCTTGTGACCTAACAGATGTAAGGGTAAATGAGAGAGAAATTAATGTGACAGCTACAGATGGGTCACATTTCTCAGATGTAGTAAAAATAAGAATCAATTTAGTAAGTGCCAGGAGAATACCTGAGCCAGGAAGAAGCCTGGAAAATGACAACGGAGGATTTGAATGTAAGGACACTGGTGTAGCCAGAAGACTAACTGAAGTATTAGCCGCAGCTGAGAAGAATAATCTGAGATCTCAGTCATATCAAGAAGAATTTGCGATGATGCCGAGTCGATATGGGGAAAATATTCACACCCCCGAGTTTTTCTCGTTTCCTATTGAACTTCTTGTTAACGAATCTGTTCCTCTGAAATCAACACTAACCAAAATAATAGCTCGTGACAGAGATCTGGGATACAACGGAAAACTTGTGTTCGGAATATCATCAGGAGACAACGACTCAGTGTTCCGAATAGATCCTGATTCTGGTGAACTCAAGGTTGTTGGGTATTTAGATCGCGAGAGAACGACAGAATATACTCTTAACATTACAGTTTATGACCTGGGCAAACCACAAAAATCAACATCTAAAATGCTTCCCATTACTGTTTTAGATGTGAATGACAACCCACCAAAATTCGAAAAATCACTTGCTAGTTTCCGTGTTTCAGAGAATGCACTCAATGGCACGGTAATATTCAGAGTCAATGCCACTGACTTGGACCTTGGTGAAAATGCCAAGATTGTGTATTCGCTGACGACTGACACGCAAGACTTCGCTGTTGATTCAGTGACAGGCTCGTTGTATGTTTCTGCTCCTCTGGATAGAGAGCGACAAGATTTGTATGAACTCAAGATCAGAGCATCAGACTGCGGTGGTCGTAACGATGTTAACACATTACATGCTGACGCTTTAGTGAGAGTTACTATTGATGACGTGAATGATAATGCTCCGAATTTTGCTCTACCAAACTATTCCGTCAAAGTTCGTGAAGACATTCCAGTGGGCACAGTTGTTGCAATACTCTCTGCCAGTGATCCTGATTTGGGTCAGGGGGGAGTTGTTCGATATTCAATAGTGAGTGAAACAGAGACTGATGATGTTTTTGCCATTGATAGTTCAACTGGTACTATAAGAGTTGCAAAACCTTTGGACTTTGAAAAGCGACAAGTTCACAGTCTTGTGATTCGGGCAAAGGATAATGGCACCCCACCCCTATCTTCAGAAGCAACATTGATTGTTGAAATATCTGATGTCAACGAAAATATGAATCCACCTGTGTTCGGGGACTTTGTGTATCAAGCAACTGTCATGGAGAATCAACCCATCGGAACTTTGGTCGTTACACTCAAGGCCACAGACGCTGATCCTCCTGGGATGAATTCGAAAGTCAGTTACACCATCAGAGGAGGCGATGGACTCGGGTTCTTCACAATTGACAATGAAGGTAAGATAAAGGGCATAAACACCTTACTCATTTTAACCCTTTGATTTTAATGATGTATTTATTTATTAGGTATATCGTGGTTGTAAGAAGTAGTAGTAAACTGGCTTAGAGTATGGGTGACCATTTCTGATGGTTATCCTCTGCACTACACCATTTCTAAACGGTCTTAGAATTTTCTGGCGATTCCGATGGATGAGGCTTTTGTACCCCAGCACCGGGTGTTGGGCCACTGCTATGTTTTTGCTTTTTAATTTCCTGTTGAGACTTGTATCCTTTTCAGAGGACTTTTATTCCACTCATTTTTATATCGTCTTTTCTCTCTCCCTTTCTCTGTCTGAAAAAGCGATGTTTACTTCTCTTATGTCGCCGAATATTTTTTAAAATGGTGTTCACGTTTCCATTATTACTACGCCTCCCTTCATTTCTGTCGAATTCCTCCATAAATTCCTTCAATTTCTTGTTTAATATCCTCTCTTTTGAACTCGATTCAAGATTTATCTAACGTTTCCTTTGGTTTGATTATTTTTGTGTTAGTTTTATACATACAATTCTAATTTAAATATCATTCATTTGTAGAATGTTCTAGATCTAAAGCAGGTAGGTATCTTCTAAATTTGTAGTTGATGTCAGTATTTACTGACAAATACTTCTCCTCCTGTTCAAAATATTTTTACTCAAATTTTGTAATATTTAAAATATCTCTTTAGTGGTGTAAATTGTTTAAACAATAGGTACTTCCTATACCTTATATGAAATAAATTGGAAAGTAAAAATTACTACTGGAAGTTGACAGCTAGAACTTATTGAAACTTACTTAAGCAAAAAGTAACTTTTTTACTTATTTTCTTGTAAGTAAGCCCTAAGATGATCCTGGGACATTCTTTTTACATAACTTTTAACTATCTATGTACTAGGAGAGCACCCAGGTCACCAACGTTGTATTTTAATGTTTGTCCTAGAAGTTTTTTAATCAAAACTTTTTATACATACATACAACCTTTTCTATTGATTTTATAATCATCATGATTCCTTCAGTGTTTTCCTGATTAGGGAATAGAGAAAAATTATACCCAGAGTCTAGACTCCGAATTATAAAAGAGGATAAAATTCAAGATAAGCAAGATCCCCCCTCAAGTCGGAGTTTCAACCAATCATAACGAATAGCGACTTCTGGTAGTGTTTCTAGTAATCATGTTGATGATTTAGATGACTTATATACTGTAACAGGAATGTTGTGCAATTGTACATACCTACGTATATATTGGAAAAAATGTAGCCGCTGATGCTGATTAGGGGATGAGCTTCAATGGATGTAAAGTAATAAATCAACTAGCAACACTTTGCCGTAATTAGGGACTCTCTTGTAATTAGATTACTGTAATTAATTGTGGTTGTTTTTGTTAATGCAAAAAAGAAAGAATTAGAGGCAGTCCCTCCCTCAAACTTTACAGCGATTAGAGTTTAACCAGTCGGGTGCATTCATTAATTTTGTTTCCGAGTATGAATTGAACACCCCACCTCCTAATCCTCATTGAATATTATAATGCAATCCATCATGATAAGTAAAGAATGACACCATTGATACTGTATTGACATCGCGGATTAATTTTTATCGCCGTGACGTCATTGTATTGAAACAATGGTGAAAGCCATAGGGTGTTCCCGCGAGACTGAATATTTCCTTCATTGTCTGAATTATTGATTTCCCGGTTTGTTTGGCTTCTGTCCTTGAACTTCTCATTGATAGTTCGATTCCGGTCTAATTTTTCTGATAAATTATCAGTTCATATTAAGTGATGGATTCCTGTAATTTACTCTGGTTGAAAGGTCCTCTGTTCTACCAAAATTAATTTGTTTACTTCTTTCTACGCTATACCTTATCCCTATACCTTCTGTCCTATATTTTATTGACAATCAAAAGTACTAAGGATTCATAGGTGGTAATAACAACAAAGGGCTCTCTTTTCTGAGAATTAATTTGAAATCCTTCTTCATAATATGTATTGAGTTCTCCTGATTATACAGAATACATATACGTTTTTCTAGAAAGTCTAATAATATTTTATATACAGCAATTCTAATGGTACCTATTCGAGGGCTAGAATAAAACTCGACAGGATGAAGTGAGTAGCCAGGGTAAGTGGCTTGTACTCACCCCTACCCAGGGTGTGAGCGTGTGGTAAAGGTAATTAAAATTATGAATATATAATTATTTAATTACTGTTCGTACAGAATTGTGGGGGGTGGAGGAGGAGAAGGGGAGGGTCTCAGGGGGGCCCAGGCTAATTGTGTAATTCGTCGAACTGACCCAAAACAAAACACTCGGGCCACGAGGTTTATATCACTCTTAGTATAATCAGTATTACTATATTGAGTTGTAATTATTTTTCACGTTGCGTTGGGAGGCCAAGTCTCCAAGGGGACTAAAAGGAGGGCGAGGGGGGGCTTCAGAAAAACAAAATTTCAATCGAGTTTTTCCATACAAATTATTATTTGTAATATTGAGTGAGAGGTGGGGGTTGTCATGTATAATTTTCAATTTTTAGCCTCTTCCTGTTTTGCTCGTTCTTTCTCTCTCACTGTTCTTCTGTTTGTTACTTTATTTATTTATTTCTTGTTTACACTCTTGCAATTAGTGTTAGAGCAGAATGTAGGGTTAAGTTTAACAGTGTTACGTACGGTAGTGAGCATCACCATACAGAATTTTGATTAAAAAATAGTTTAATCTCTGTCAAATTGCAGCCCATGAATTTGAAATTGCTTTACCTATCAATTTCAGACTGTTTAACCAAACTTCTTTTCCAATAAAAACTATTTTGTTCATACACTTAGCAAACTACAACCATATTCTGGCCTCCTTGGACATATGGTCAATATCTCAATTACATGAGTGCTATCGGAACTAACCAATGCTGGATTACTAGAATATGGCTCTGGTAACCAGTCTAGTACTCTAGAATGTTAAGAGATTACGAACATTCTTTGTGGCTTAATCTTGCTTTGTGTTATCAAGAAGAGCTTCTATTTTCTTTTTGAATAATATTGAAAAACAACTTAAGTCATAAATGTACTATAAATAAAAGTAATTACCTGAAATGTACACAAGTATACTAATGGTGAAACTGTTATAAATGTTTTAATGTATCTGAATAAAAAATAAACTTATTATTAATGTTATCCAGTCATTACTAAATTTATATTTTCATACGCCTATTGATGCTTTAATTATTTTTGGTAATTTTATAATTTAAATGCGTAGGTAATTTTTATACAAAATTCAAACAATGATTTCCCTATGGATGCTTTATTTCACATATTAAATTGCTTTTCATATTCCAATAACACTCAGTTGTAGAGATAATATAATTGGTCCAAAAAATGAAGTGCTACCTACGCTACGCCAGTAGCTGTGGTGTGGAGCTAAAGTCAGGGGTGTGGATTTGTAGTGGGGAGTCAGGGGTTTGGGGCTTGTAGTGGGGAGTCAGGGGTTTGGGGCTTGTCAAACAATTTAGCAGAAATACTCATTTAACACATTTCGAATTCCCTTGAAAAACCATCGTGTGTTCTCGTTGAACAGTGGAACACATTTCAGCTATCTCTTTCTTTATCAATCACCCTGTTCGGTGACATTTCTGTCCCCATGAAAGCCTTTTCCCAGATAGGTACTTCTACATCTCCGGATAAAATTGATATTCCGGGAAACGACTTTTTATCCTCCCAGCTTAAGTGGATTAGGGGTTAGTAAGTTTGAAATTTGTACATACAGTGCATGTGGGATGTATACCTGCACGTTACACATGTGTCAATATCAAGGGTGTATTTCTTGTCCAACTAAGAATTTGTCCGATGTGGTCACTTTTTGTGTAGGTTTCGTAAAAATAGATGCTTGATGGTTTGCTTGGATGGTGATAGTTTGCCTAGATGTGCTTTCTATTAGTTACTTACATTACCCACCAATCTGGTATATACATACTTAAAGTGTATCCATTTCCATTTTTTAATGTGAAAAATTCTTAATTTTTGTTATGATTTTTGGGAATCACTAAAGGATTATTCAAGTTTACCTATACGTAAGTTTTTTAATTTGATCAAAGCAAATAATTGTTCCATAGCGCAGAGCACATCAATCAAAATTCCATGATCAACATAAGAGAAATCTTATTCTTTTAAATAAATAAAAAAACAAGCTGCTCCTAATAACTCCAACGAGACTCACTCTACCCACTGTAAGTTGGCCATTTTCAGATTCACCCTGTAGTAGTGCCCCCACCCCCCTCCCTGCTATCTACCTGAACCTTACATCCTATTTATATGCAAGACAAATAGGGTTCCCCCCCACCATACTCTCCTGAAAAATGCTTTCAGTTACATTTTAATGTATTTCCTATATGGGTAGAAATAGGTTTGTTTACTTTCCTCCTCCCCCTCTCCCTCCCCTGCTTTGCCATTCAAACTTACTCGCTTTTTGCCTGTACGTGCTGTCAACTCCAACTTTTCAAGTCATTTTTTCTTACCCTCCCCCCCTCACCAGTATCCAGAGCTATGCCATTATTCCGTTATTTTCTGGTAGCGCTCAGAATCCCGACTTTTTCATCTATCTTCTGCCTTTTCACTTTCTCCCATTGCCAATGTCACCTACATAATATATAATCTAGATCCTAGCTATAGTAGGTGTAGGCAAGTAGAGTGGTTAGTTTATATAATACTAGCGGGCTCTCGCCCGCTTTGCGGGCCGAGGCATGGCCGTGAAAGCAAAAAATCCTTTTTCGTCAATGGCAGATGTTGTAGTGGGAGTTTCGAAAAATCCCGTCTTATTGCACATCTAGACTAAGCTACCTACCAAAGCTACCTACCAAATTTCAGCTTCCTAGGACTTACGGTTTGGGCTGTAGAGCGATGATCAGTCAGTGGTCAGTGGTCAGTGGTCAGTGAGTGACTTTGACATTTATATATAGAGATACAGGAAACATACACATGTATATTACCTATTGCATGTAATGTATGCTACAATTGCTACATAGTTAGTAGGTATGTTGATTTTGCACCAGTTTTACTCCTCTCTCCATCTCCATTTAACCAGAGCTTCGCTTCTACAAGGCGGTTGATGGAAATATACTGCTTCAGGCACTTGTGATGTTATGTCATAGGAACAAGACTGGAAGAGTCAAAGGATAGAGAGCGGAGAAATGATAGCTGAATCGTATAGAATTACATCAGATGGCCTTTGTGAATATTGCAGGGATCAGCGTTATTTAACAGTAACAGTACTTCGCAATTTTCGATGTTGGTATTCAAAAAATGTTTAACTCTAGTTTGAATATAAGGATGTACTTTTTCAGAAGGACTTGGAGAGAATATAAAAATCAGCTGGGTACCTGGTTTACTTTGGAAGAATCTAGCTGCAAGTTTAGTGCACTGGTAGTCAAGTGGTTAACGCGCAAGTCTAGTAATCCAGGTAGCGTACGGATCCGTTGGTTCGAATCCCACCCAGTGCATGAATTTTTCCTCATTCTTTTGAGTTTGTTCATGCTTTGAGCATTAACCTCGCCTGATGGTTACCTTCCACTAAAGAGTATTATTATTATTAATCTAGGTCATTATTATCATCAACACCACCACCAAAATCCTCAATTCACCGAAGAAAAAAAAATACATCATATGTGTCAGTAATCTCTGTAGCCAACACATCGCAATGTTTTTATTTTATCGCTTAAATATCCAACGTGTGTGTGTGTGGTCTTTGCTTGCATTGCAATATGCATTCCATGAATTTAATACTTCATTCCGTCATAAAGATTAAGATAATGCACGACCATTTGACACGTGTATCGTAGCTCTTTGCATTACAACATTATTTGAGTACAATATGTATGTGTACAACTCTGTACAGTATGCATATTTATACACATGCTTTTACTGTGTCAAGATTGTTTTTCGAGTTCCACAGGCTTTTTAATTCGTTGCCATGAAACAGGAAGTACTGTAGACACTTGTGGTCTGTGTTGTAGCTTGCCCATCGCGTAGTATGCCTCCCCTCTGATGGGCGAGAATTGACAGAATACTTCCCATTTAGGTATACTGGATCAACACGAGCGCACCGGAAGGCATCCCTTACAAACAATTGTAACCAATTTCAGAATACACATTTTTGTCGGGGGATCGAACCCGGGGCCTTCCACATGACAAGCGAGTGCTTTACCACTTACCTCGCGCGCTCTAAAGTTTGAGGGATACTTGCTAAGAAATCACAGGAGTATGGTCCTAACTTTCCAATCACTAGAATGTACACCCGGCACCCAAGTTAAATGAAATACTGACCGGTGAAAAAATTGATGGATGGACTCTGTTGCCCTGTGGATTTCTCCTTTCATTCTTCTTTCGTACTTTATAGCGCGATAAGAAATCTCTGTAGTTAAAAGTACTGCTAGAAAAAGACACTAAGTAGGTATGGTTTATAGTTTAATATAATTAATATAGAAAATTAGTACAAATGCTGCTTGTCTCTGTGTGGGGGGCAAGATAGAGCAGGGCTATCGCCATATGTTGGGGTGTTAAAATCACGTAACGCGAAAAACTTGGTCGCGACGCCTTGCTTCGGTAGCAATAAGAGCATAAATAACAATAAGGGCGGATGATTAAAAACACTGCAAGTTAAATTAGTAACAACTAAAGAGAGTAGAGTTTATTGATGAAAGCACAATTAATTTACACGTGTAACTTAGTAAATATGAAATTATACAAGTTTTGAGTTATTAAAGTGGACTGTATGATTTAGATGATGAAAAGGTCTGAGCTATGCCAAGCAACAATTATCACCGAAGAAGTATCTTGGTGATTTAAACTGTATAGCACTTTAGGCAGTCAGAAACTCAAGTATCAACTGGTTCCTGTTCGCGAGAGAACTTAGAGTAATTAAAAACACAGAATGAAAAACTTGAGGGAAATAGAACTGGTAAACAAAATAACACTTTGTACCAAGAGGGTGATTACCGAATTGACAGTTAACGTACAACCGGGGAGCAACTGCTGGTGAGTTGGAGACTAAATTATATCTGACTTGAGATTTGAGCTCAAGTCTTTAAAGAAGATTTCTTCCGAAGGGGAAATCGGCAGAAGTTTGTTCCGGCCTTTAGAATATAATCGGTAAAACCAATCAGAGTCAAGGAGGAGGTCCCAAAGGTTCAAATCTTGGGGATTCCCATGAGGGGAAGTTAGAGGAAAAATTGACTAATTATTATAGTCCGTCCCTGATATTCTATGATCGAGACGGTATGTCTAAATCGATTAGGTAAGATTCTTAAAACAATAGAAAATAGTAACTATAAAAGGTTATGATGAAAAAATATGATTTATGAGGGTATGTCACCCAATGAACAATATTAGAGGCATTCATTCTCTGTCGCATACCGAGAATAAGGTTACAAGTAATAAATGTAAAATACCTACAAAAAGGATGCCGGAAATCGGTAATAAATGAATGGGCTATCATAAAAATATAGAAAGCGATATTAGATCCTTAAGACAAAGGACTTTTGCGAGGAAAGATCACAAGAAATATTACGTTAGGTCATATCATTTCGTGGAAGTTAAAATGAATCTTATGAGATATTATGTTTGGGAAAAAACCCAAATTGTGTTCGGTTGAAAGACTGAACATGCCGGCCCCCGTTGGAAAACTTTAGTTTCCAACAGAATACCTTAGAGAAATTTAACTTAGAAGTATGCGACATTATAGGATTTCAAGTATGTACAATTGACCATGCATGATAAAATCAAGCCATGATTTGGCTTTAGAGAGATGCAATTTTGTTAATAGCAAACTGACAATTTTTTAGAGAAAGAAACAGACAAATGTAAAATAAAAAGAGTACGTAAATAGTACAAGTACAAATAAAATGGCATACAATAAATTAAATATAAATGTGTAAAATGGACAATGGTAGTAAAATATTAAAAATAATATTAATGGCTAATAATAATAAAGGGTTACTGTATTGGTAATGGATATAACCATTGAACGCACTGTTTGAAAGTGCCTGTAGAGGTTTTAACAGTAGCAACTCGGACGTTGCCGTTTTTGCCAGCATGGACGCTTACAACACGTCCGATCGCCCCTTTGCCAGCGGTTCCGACGATTTATTGAAACGTCTGAAACATCCCTTTCAGGTTGTGCCTGTAACGCGTCACCTATCAAGAAATGTCCAGGAGTTAGGAAAGAGAGGGCTGAAGGATCCATAGATATAGGAGTTAGAGGACGTGAATTCAGTGGATTAAAATTGACCGTGTTGGATTCACGCAAAGAAATATTTTTTGGTTCTGATTCAACCCGACTGGCATGGAAACTATTTTTAATAGTAGGTCTCTCTGGAGAAGAGTGAAGAGGACCTGATATAATCCAGCCGAGCCTAGTTTTAGTAAGAATGGGCAAAGATGGACCCAGTTTCTTCTGCCCAACACACAAGAGCGAGAAGAATAATTCTGAACCTATGATAAGATCAATAGGACCAGACATGTAGAAGTTTGGATCAGCTAGAATTATGGAGTTAGGAATATTGAGTCTAGAAATATCAATATTTTCATTTGGCAAGTTTTGAGTTAACTTGGCCAAGATGATAAAGTCAAGTGACTGTTTGTAAGAATAGTCACTTGAATGAATGGTGTGCGTAATAAATTGAGTAGAGGCGAGTTTTGCCCCACCAATACCAGCAAGTGTTGTATTGGATTTCTTCCCTTTCAACTTAAGCAGTTGGCATGCATTCTGGGAAATAAAATTAGATTGTGAGCCGTTATCTAACAAGGCTCTGAGTTTGTGTGGATTACCATCGCGGTCGTGCATGGTGACGACAGCTGTGGCTAGCAAAACCGTGTTAGTCTGAAGATTAGACGTATTTTGAGAGCAAGAACTCACGAGAACGTTTTGAAAGCTCTGTGAGGGGGTAGAGAAATTACGCGTGAGATTAACTGCTTGCGCTTTCTCGCGGTCAGTGCCTTGTGAGGTACAAGGAACATTTTTCACGGGTGTGATGGGGGCTGACAGGGTTTGTTCATCTTGATATTGATGAAGGAGAGTGTGGTGCTTTTTGTGACATTTGGAGCAAGAATACCTGGACTTGCAGTCAGGTTTGATGTGTGAAGGAGACAGACAGTTTATACATAGGTGAAAGTTTTTAACTTGATGAAGTCTGTCTTTCACCGAGAGAGATTTAAATTTATCACATGAATGTAAATAGTGATTTGAAAGACAGAAAGGACAGCTAGGACTAGAGTTAGGAGCTGGACACTTGTTAATAGAGGACGCTAGACACATACCTTTATTCGGTCCTTGGAGATTGCTCCTTCCAGAACTGCCGCTAACTGTTTGACCTGGACGATTCTCTGAAGTGAACTGCATCGCCTCTTGAACTCGCGAGTGCTTCAGCAGGAACTCCAGGAATTGCGCCAGGGTGGGAAGCTCGTCTTGGAGATGGTGAATTGTAAGTTCCCATTCCTTGAGCAAGTGGTTGTTGAGCTTCTGCTTGACGACATGGATCAGGATGATGTCGCCGCAGCCAGAGGACGGGTCTAGATCGAGCGCAGCTAAGGCCTTGAGGTTTTTCTGCACCTCGTTGTACAGATGGGATAAGGCCTTACCGCTGTCGAACTTGGGAAGAGCAGGAATGCTGAAGACGGCATTGAGATGAGTCTCCACTATGCGTCTTCGGTTTTGGTACTGTTGTACCAGCAGATCCCAAGCGACCTTATAGTTGTCCTCTGAGATGGAAATTGCTGATATTACCTCGGCAGCTTGTCCCTTGAGGCATGACCGGAGGTAGTGCAGCTTCTGAACTGAAGTCAGTGAAGAGTTCTCATGCACCAGCGATTGGAAGGTGTTGTAAAAATCAGTGAACTGGCCATGAGAACCATTGAACGTAGGGAGTTCAATCTGTGGGAGTTTTATTTGTGGTAGAGCTGCCACACTGGAGCCTTGAGATGAAGCTGACAAGGAAGGTTGAGGAGAAGAAGTTTTTCTCCGCTCGATTTCTTTGGAAGATTTATTGATCAAATCACGCACCTGAGAAGTTAAGGTGCTCGCTTCTGACTCGTACTTTTCGAAATCAGATTTATCTAGATGTTCATCATCGCACGTGATGTCCCAGATATTATTTTTCAGGGATTTTAATTGATCCGCAAGTAATAGTAAGTCTTGGCGAATTGTTTCAAGCATTTCTAGATCAGCTTCATCTGGTGATTCGACATAGTCCCTTGAGTCATTCACGGACTTGGTTATTTTTTGTAGATCACGTTTGACCATGGCTTTTGTAGGGGCCATTTTGAATGTTTGTTTTAGGAAAGTTTTATGCACAAAAACACGAGAAAATTAAGATTTTGTTGTGGCCGTGTGATAGACCAATGTTAAATACAAAATGATATTAAAAAATGGTTAAATGTCAATTTGTTATTATAATTTTTATACACTTACAGTCAGGCAAAAGTTCATCCGGCCCGAAGGACCAATGTCTCTGTGTGGGGGGCAAGATAGAGCAGGGCTATCGCCATATGTTGGGGTGTTAAAATCACGTAACGCGAAAAACTTGGTCGCGACGCCTTGCTTCGGTAGCAATAAGAGCATAAATAACAATAAGGGCGGATGATTAAAAACACTGCAAGTTAAATTAGTAACAACTAAAGAGAGTAGAGTTTATTGATGAAAGCACAATTAATTTACACGTGTAACTTAGTAAATATGAAATTATACAAGTTTTGAGTTATTAAAGTGGACTGTATGATTTAGATGATGAAAAGGTCTGAGCTATGCCAAGCAACAATTATCACCGAAGAAGTATCTTGGTGATTTAAACTGTATAGCACTTTAGGCAGTCAGAAACTCAAGTATCAACTGGTTCCTGTTCGCGAGAGAACTTAGAGTAATTAAAAACACAGAATGAAAAACTTGAGGGAAATAGAACTGGTAAACAAAATAACACTTTGTACCAAGAGGGTGATTACCGAATTGACAGTTAACTCTTTGCGGCACAGCTCGGATTTTTTTGAATAACCTTTCCGGCACGGTGGTCCCCAGAAAGACCACTTGGAAAATGTACCTTACTGCACGGTGGTCCATATGAGAACTGTCTTTAGTATCGTCTCAGCACGCTTCACTCAGCCAGGGACCACTCAAGCTTCTTCCTATTGGATAAAACTTTTCGGCTGTAGTCGGACATTGTCGTAGCTTTCACAGGGCACAACACGTCAGGAGGGCCCGTGCAGTAAGGGTCAGATTTATGTGGTCCTCCTTGGGACCACCGTGCCGCAAAGAGTTAACGTACAACCGGGGAGCAACTGCTGGTGAGTTGGAGACTAAATTATATCTGACTTGAGATTTGAGCTCAAGTCTTTAAAGAAGATTTCTTCCGAAGGGGAAATCGGCAGAAGTTTGTTCCGGCCTTTAGAATATAATCGGTAAAACCAATCAGAGTCAAGGAGGAGGTCCCAAAGGTTCAAATCTTGGGGATTCCCATGAGGGGAAGTTAGAGGAAAAATTGACTAATTATTATAGTCCGTCCCTGATATTCTATGATCGAGACGGTATGTCTAAATCGATTAGGTAAGATTCTTAAAACAATAGAAAATAGTAACTATAAAAGGTTATGATGAAAAAATATGATTTATGAGGGTATGTCACCCAATGAACAATATTAGAGGCATTCATTCTCTGTCGCATACCGAGAATAAGGTTACAAGTAATAAATGTAAAATACCTACAAAAAGGATGCCGGAAATCGGTAATAAATGAATGGGCTATCATAAAAATATAGAAAGCGATATTAGATCCTTAAGACAAAGGACTTTTGCGAGGAAAGATCACAAGAAATATTACGTTAGGTCATATCATTTCGTGGAAGTTAAAATGAATCTTATGAGATATTATGTTTGGGAAAAAACCCAAATTGTGTTCGGTTGAAAGACTGAACACTGCTTTAAGCATTAAAAATGGACGCTTGACGAGAAGGTTAACATCTCAAGAGCCTGCTTGTTTCTTCCTTTCCCCGAGTGAGTCCAAAGCAAGGAGATTCAGTACAAGTAGACAAATAATCAGACGAGAATAACTTATCATGTCCCGGCTGGGTTTCGAACCCATGGCTTCTGGATTACCAGACAGATACCTTGACCCGTAAGTTACCGAGACAGGCTATATTGTTGAGAACAAATCGTAACATTGATGGTACTATCAGCAATATAGATAGTTAGTATACATAATAGTTCAGAGAACAAACGAAGAATTCGTCATCCTCCCACGCTATCCCTTGTTTGAAAGGTCGAGGCGATCTATCAAAAGCTCGCTCTGTCACCTCTTGCTGGGGGCGCTGACTCGGAACTAAGATGTTTCCTAGCCAGGGTCAGTAGCTCAGCTTTCCTGCGGGGGGCATGTTGAAAGTCCAAGGAGAGAATGGAATACTATATGATTTTGTAAATTATTTATTTGTATATAATATGCTTTACACGTATACAAAGTTCTTAAATCTAGACACTTATATCTAATATTTTTAACATAAATTAAAATTAAAGAAGAGGAAATTCAGAGCTATTCAAGAAGAAATGTTTAACACAGCTTTGAACGTATGTTTGACGATTTTTTTTTTTCTTCTTTTTTTTGATGATGAACAACTACATAATAAAATAAATCTATGCAGATGACTTTTTTTTGTTTAAAAGATGACTGTTTCACAGCCTTTCTTGTTTCATAGCCATGAAACAGCAGCAACTGTAAACGCTTTTAAATTGTTTTGTAACTTTTTAGAGCCGAGGGAGGGAGACAGAGATAAGAGAGGGAGCTATTTTACTTTGTAATTTCAACACACATTGAATAATCTACGTACTTTTAGGGCGAAACTAAAATATTTTTTGTTCACCCAATTCGAGCTGAACACTTGATTTTCCTTATTTTTTTCCAAAATAAAAATTAAGAAATGACTTAAACTTGTCTATGAATATCTACTAGAGAAAAGATGACTGAACGCCCGTTGGTGCGTCACCAGACACAAGGTCCCCTAATTTGGGCCCTGTGTCGGGGAAAACTAAATGTTTTTCTATCGATCAGACAATGAGAGAACTCTGGGCAGGACGGGCTGCCTCGAAAGTTTTCTTTTGTTGCGACCATAACCAGCGGGGCGAAAGTTTTCCTATTGTTCACTTTTTATACCGCCCGATTGTCAGCACGGGTCTCAGCATTGTAAACTAGAATGGCGCACAGCTTGCGTCCCTTCCCAATTATTTATCGAGAACTTGTGTTCAACTATGCACGTATGAATGTACCACCCAACAATAATATAGGAAAAATGTTTGCATTGGGATTTGAACTTTTACGTTCTCAAAACTTGAATCGCCTGCAGTTGTAAGTAAGAAGAAATAGTTACTGGTTACTGGGTCACTGTTTTGAAAATGGTGGATCAGCGGATAATCACACCCTGACAACTATACAGGGTGGGGCAAAAGTCTGGAAACCCCTGAATAACTTTCGAATGGCTTCTTCGGTAAAATTAAAATTTTGTATGGTAAACAGGGCTATAAAAGACCTTCCTTTAGAGTGGGATCGATTTTTGTTACCGGCCCCCATGTCGGGGCCAGGGGGGGCAACTTCATTTTTTTAAATACGAACCCCCACCTTGCCATATATTTTTGGAAAGGTCTTTAAATAAGAAATACATTGTTGCAAATTTTATTTTTAAAATATTAACTGTTTGCAAATGGCGTCCAACTTTGTGTATGCAGTAAAGTCTGGAAACCCCTGAATATCTTTCGAAAGGGCTTTCTCAGTAAATTTAAAATTGTGTACGGTAATCCTTGGTAATTAGACCTTGTATTAGAATGGGACCGATTTTTTTTACAGGCCCCCGTGTCGGGGCCAGGGAGGCCAACTTCATTTTTTAAATACGAAATCCCACCTTGCGATACATTTTTGGAAAGGTCTAATTACTCCGACTTACCGTGCATAATTTTAAATTTACTGAGAAAGCCCTTTCAAAAGATATTCAGGGGTTTCCAGACTTTACTGCATACACAGAGTTGGACGCCATTTGCAAACAGTTAATATTTAAAAAATAAAATTTGCACCAATGTATTTTTTATTTAAAGACCTTTCCAAAAATGTATCGCAAGGTCGGGGTTCGTATTTAAAAAAATGAAGTTGGCCCCCCTGGCCCCGACATGGGGGCCGGTAACAAAAATCAACCCCACTCTAAAGGAAGGTCTTATTAGCCTTGTTTACCATACAAAATTTTAATTTTACCGAAGAAGCCGTTCGAAAGTTATTCAGGGGTTTCCAGACTTTTGCCCCACCCTGTATGTAGTTAACGACGGATTTTATGTTTTGTGTTGGTTTAACGTCACTTTCAACTGCATGGTCATATCATGACGGGGGTTTTACCCTCCATTCGCTGGAAACTCACAGTTCAGTTGTCCATTCCAGAAACAGTCTCCTCTCTTAAAATCCCCGAATCTCCGTTTCAACCGTTAACCAATCAGAGTATATTGTGTGATAGTTGAAAGCGACATTAGCATATTATGAGAGTGGAGATGTTTCTGGAACGGGCTAATACAGCTAATAAAATTAACCTCAACTAATCTGAGTTAGGCCGGGAATACCCAGCCAGTATCACGAGAGTTTGGATTTCAATGGTCACCCTTTTTATCTTCGGTGGACATTGTTTAATTTCAGTGACAACATGAACTTGTGTATTCAACGGCTGTCGGATTTCTGAAGTCTAGAAAGGAAGAAAATGGTCTCCGTTTAATCCATCGATTTTTCTGCTGGTATCCTGACATCTTTCCGGCTGGGTGAGGTTCATTTGAGTATCTGAAGTGTCAGCTTAGCTGCAAATGAAAGTTCGTTAAACCTCGTTTTGAAATAGTAGATAATAGTGAGTAACTGCATTGAACTCCAAAAATGAGTCCGCGCATTTCTGCATGTGATTCTCTTTTGTATTATTTTAGGTTAAGACCCCATTTGATAAGATCAAACCGGATGCTGAATAGTGACCATTAATAGCTAACATGTACCAAGTTCATTTTTTACAACATTTCTTTTTTGTTTTCTTTGCTTACAGGTAAGTTTTGTGACGCCTCAACCAAATAAGCTCTAATAGAACACTACATACTTGGTAAGTGAAAGTCAGCCCTCAAAAATTTAGCAGGCCATTAAAAAAAATCTTCACAGCCAGAGTTCAAACCCAAGTCACTGTGTGAGTTGTACATTAAAGATAAAAAATTACAATAAGTAAGTTTGATCAAGCATGCTGATACAACTCATATCTAAGGCATTCTCCTCCACTATAGGAACCACATGGAAAATTCCGGAGCACTCAGATTTCAGAACATCGTCTCTTGTTACGTTTAATAAATTGGATACTCTCCTGCTCCTCGGGGGGATGATATGCTGTAAGGATCGTTTTTCCGGCACAAGTAAAACTGTTGAAAACTATCATATTCTTACATTTCCTCACAAGTTTTTTCTCCTTTTCTATTCTCACATCAAAATTACTTTCAGTTTTGTTTTCTTTTCGAATCCGCTTCAGTCCAGCTGTGGACTGAAGCGGCCATTGCAGAAGTAAGGAGAAGGACAATGTGTCCCACAATAATATTATAAACAGTAACCTTATTCACCATACTAGGAATACTAAGTCCCATTATTCCAGCAGTAAGTCAAAGAGGCGTAAGTGAAGAAAATCGAGATTATCACACAGACATGCAGCTTGAAACTCTTGGTAGCACGATCAGGCGTATGTGATTTCTAAACCCTTGTGAATATATTGATTGTTTTATGTTTGGGTGTATGTGATATTTGCGGGAAAAAATGCAGCACACAGGCTTAAGTGCTCTTCTGAAGACGAAAGTGGTTCGAGGTTCGAGTACCAGATATATGTAGAAGTACCAGGGTATAACAATTCATGGTAACAATTTAGTCCAGAAATTTTATATTCATTACCTACAGGCCATAGCAGCACATAGTGTTGACGCAAAAATTAAAAAAGAAAGAAAAAAATCACATCAAGCAAGGACAAAAGAGGAAGAATCCTACTTGTTTCGTATAGGTGTTCCTTTTGTTTTCCTGTAGTGGTCATGTGGTCACGAAATCAATCTAAAGTTTTAATGGATTGTACTCCCCTGGTGAGGGGATAGAGTTGTGCCTGGACTGTCAGAGGGAGGGAGGGGTATAGGAAGGGAGGGCGTGAGAGACGGACAGGGAGATAGCGATGGCGTGCATAGATATGTAGGTAAGGAGTAAGGAGAGAGAGAGAAAAAGAGTGTGTGTGAGAGAGAGAGAAAGCGAGAGAGAGAGAGAGAAATGGGGAGAGAGAGGGAGATAAAATAAATTAATGAACAAAAATAAATAAATTATGAAGTGAAAGAGAGCAGGAAAGGGAGGGATTAAACAAATTCAAGAGAGTAGGAAAATATTATTACAGATGTAGAAAGACATCTGATGAAACAGAGGCGAGGATCAAAGAAACAGGAGAGAGACAGGAAGAATTACGGGGGAATGTTGGAACACAAAGAAGAAAAAGTCAAGAGAGAGACAGAAAAGTAGGGCGTAGGGATCATTGGACTTTGAAAAATGAAAAGAGAAGAGATATAAATCATGTTCCTGATGTCCTGCTTGAAATAGGACTGTGATTTCTACTAATTTATCTTGTGTAACTATTAGAGGACTCAGAGGAGAGTAGATTATAATGACATCAGAGACTGACCTCAGTAATGATCGATTAAGCGGCGGACTAGGAACCTGAAGGTCGTTGGTTTGAATCCCAAGTTTGGTAAAAATTTAGCATTCTGAGTTATGCTATGATAATACAGAACATTCGAAGGAAATTTGTCAACAATTGCTGCTTATATCCATGAATTTCCATGGTAATTTCCTTGGTTTAAATGATGGCTCTTGAGTAGTGGCAAAAAATAGTATAAAAACCATCTTGAATGGACTTTTAATTAACTTAAAGATGATTTTCTATCGAAGCCCAAATAATTAGTTGGCCTTTAACCAACATCATTTGAAAACTTGGCTCGTCCTGATGTGGCTGAAGAACAGGACGAGCCAGCCTATGTGTGATCGAACATTAAACCCTTGGGAAAAACTGCTATCTAGCTTAGCCAGCCTTGCTTGTTAGGGTTGGCTTAGTCTCTTCTCTGTTTATATTCCTCTAGCGAGACACACACTTACTTTAGCAAAACATCGTTACAGGCTATACCACAAAAAAAGCTTCTCTTTAAATCCTGCTTATAATTTAACCCTGGAATTTTTTCAGCGGATATTTTTCAGACAGGAGAGCGCTTCCAGGAAAATACTTTTGCCATGGGTAGAACATTTTAGACTGTGGAGTCTGTAATTAGGTCATAGTGTTAAAAATAAAATGAAAATTCCTGTGGGAGGAAGTAAAATAGGAAAAGAGGGAATATACAATTTTTTCAGTCCTGCCTCTCTCTCTCTCTCCCTCCCTCCTTGTCACTTCATCTGGTCTAATACAATTAATGTTTTTTTAGTATTGTTACATTTACATCGTGATAAAAATAGTACGAATTTTTTTTGAAAAAATAAGAAGGATGAACATGTTGGTGTATTACATTTAATTGTTGAGATAGTTAAATGTAACGATACCCTGCCTACTCATTCCCACCCAGTGGTGTAGCCACATCCACACCCACACACGACTGACATCAAGGATACAACCAACCTTGTCTCATTTATTTGAGTTTGTGACCTCCAAATAATAAGACTCTGAGGGTTATTAAAATGCTTTGAACATTAACCTCGCCTAGTGGTTGGTTATCTTCGACTAAAGAGTATTATTTGTACCGCATTTACCATTGGGGAACCATATTGATACTTGACTTAACAATTTTATAATTGGTCCAAAACACTTGAATAATAACAGCATAGGTAGAAGGTATTAAATTCCTTATAGGCTGGTTTTCAGAATTCTGCGAAGAGCTCCTCAATTAGTTCTATTAGCTAGTCTGGATACCACCTCTCGACCTCGGTTAGAATAAAGGATACAAAAGGCGAAAAGGCCCATCCAGGCAGAATCCTGCATACGCTTCTGAGCTTTTAAGTGGTTCGTTATTTTTTATGTTTTAGGACTTTTTTTTTCATTTCCCCAACCCCCTCCCTGCGCCCCGCCTTATCCTTTGTCTTTACAGCTCGAACGTTATATCCCCGGAGTCGAAGTAATTATTTTATACTTGCGGTGGAAAATGTGTATGAATGAGAGAGAAAGAAAGTTTAGAGAGATAAATATGAAAGAAATAAAATATGAAAAGAGATGAGATATAGAGAGAGGAAAACCCGTTCATGTGTGACTGGAAAGGGTGAGATATAGATAGAGAGAACAAAGATACTTGTAGAGTGAGAAAGAGAGAGAACACATGGATATTATAATATTAATATCGCCTTAGTTATAGTCTGTTATAGTGCTCGATTAGAACTAGTGAGTCCCATTATTCTAGCAGTAGGCTCAAGACATATTGTTATGTGGTCAAAATCTCAAGTGGGACGTTAGTTTGCCATGTCCCGGTTGGATTTCGAACCTGCGATCTCTGGGTTACCAGACCGGCGGACGCTTTGACCACTTGCTGATAAAGAGATTGAAAAGACACATAGAGAGTGAAATGAGTGGATATGCACTTATGTATAAACAAAGAGTCTAGAGGCAAAGTGAGAGGGCCGGAGAATTGTGTGAGGAATTTGCTTAAAATAATGTATTTCACTTGTATAGGAAAACATTTATAACACAACTGACAACTGTAGAAAACTTTTCAAATCAACATCAACTAAATATTTCTGCATTATTATTGTTTTATCTAGAACTAGACTCTTCTGTCTCGGGTTCTGTAGTGTTTACCTTTATGGGTTATTGCAACACTTTCCTTGTAGGGGGATTTTTTTTTTAAGGGGGCGGAAATATTCTTTAAAAGATCAATACCTTGGAGAAAAGGTAACATCATGTGAAACCGTTTTTTGGTACTATATTGTCTGGGTTCAGTTTCGAAGGAATGATTACAACAGCAGAAGCCTGCTTTGATGGTACCTTAAATACACGAGTTCTCATTTTGTCATCAAAGTTAGGCAACGTCCAGCGAGGAGATGAACCTAGATGAGCTTAATGTGCATAGCTGGTTTATGAGTTTCCAACGAATGAAGAGTAAAACCTCTCTCCCGAATAACTTAGATGTTAAAGAGACTCTAATACAAAAAACAGCAATTCCAAAAGCCAAATCTTATTGATAATTCATAAGGAATTTGGTATTTTCTGTGGGCTTCCCAATTTGGTTTCGCTACACTCCTCTTTCCCATCTTCTCTAGTCCTGTCGTTCTTCCTATCATTCTGAAACTTGAGCCCTCGGAGGCTGTCAACTAGACGGCGGGCGCTATCAGCCGACATACAGGTTGAGCACTGGAAGAGGTTACCGCTGGAATTGAATTGTGGTTGTGGTGAAATCTGTTGCAGACGTTGTAGTGAAAGCTCCGAAACTTTTCTTGGAGTAGTGGCGTAGGTGTAGATTAGAATTATTATAGATTTCCATTTCAAGTTTCAGAACATTTTGATTTTGCCTTTCGGCGAAGTCCGTTTGTCTAAAAAGAAGAGGAAAAGAGAAAAATATTGTTCAGTAGTTATCATATTTGTGTTAATAATCATCCGGGATTTGAACGACCGACCTCCAGGTGAGGTCGGTATTATACTTATTGTAATAAATCATATATTGGCAAAGAAAATCGATAGATTTAAATATGGAAGATTTTTAGATGGAAGATTTTTTTTCCTCTTCTAATGACTATTTCATTGCAGGATAACGTTTTTTCTCCCTTTTCGAGCTTATCCTAAGTATATCGTCCATATTTTGTATTTGTTTGTTCTACAAAAGAAATTAGTTCACCAGCAGAGGAATATTTCATGAAAATATCTCGAGTAACCCGAGAAGTCCTCCTTCTGGCCTCCACTGCAGCATGTATTGTGATAAAAGTTCGCACAGGGATGTGTGTGAACATCTGCATGAACTATCTGGCGCTCTATTCAACCTCTCCAGCCATGCGTGTGCCGAAAAGATACCTGTATCAGGCTTTCCTCCATTCTGCTCTATTGTGGCAGAAAAGTAGAGCTCAACTATAAATAGAGCACGTTATCTTCGCGTCAGCATGTCTGGGGTGGAATTATAATAGACAGGATTAGTTGAGTGGTAGAGAACCTTACATTGAGGTCTAGATGTTGACGCGCTCTTAACAGGCGAGTACCATCAGGGCTGATCAGAGATTCATGGGCGTTTGGATCCCAATCAAGTTTTCTTAATTTTGTTCATTTATTGATTTGGAACCAGCACGGTCACCGATCTATGTCCTCACCAGGCTAGACGTCTTAACTGCAGTAATTTGGAAGAAAATGCCGTAGGCATTATAGCACCGCCCTTGGTCAAGTTTTGTTTAATAATTTCAACTTTGTTTCTTGTAAATTTTATGCACTATATTTTGTAAATAAAACTTGATTAAATCTGTTTAATAATGTCCACGGCAATTTTTTTTCAGTTTACTCATTGGATTACCGACTACCCTAGTAATGATCCCGTTTGACAACACTGGTAATGTCTATCTTGAAAAAATTGAATGTCAAATCCTTCTCTCTCTTCCGCCCTATCTCATTATTATTATTATTTTACACTTTATTAGATATACATGAACAATGTAAATAATTATTTAAACAATGAAACAAATGGAAACAATATATAACAATAAAATGAAAAAGAATAGAAAAATATATAAAAATATATGTCCTAACTAAAGGGGCCTATGGCAATCTCTTCCACCCAACCCTTTCTCATCGTCTACTGATCTACTCGCTCCTACTGTGGCTATCGTATCTCTCTGTCGTATCAACGTTTTATAAATTAGACGAGTGTGGGACTGTCAGGGCGGGGTATAGAGAAGCGTGTCGCAACATGCCGCCGCTGTGCTGTGGTTACTCTGTTCACCGCACCTAGGGGCGGGAGCGGGAGTAACTGATGGCTGTTCATTAGCATGGCCTCAGCAGGCATGCAGAGGCTACCTGCAATCTGCATGCCTGCTGCACCGTACTTACTACCTGCATTCACCATGCTGAGCCCATGAGCATATGAGTCATTGGGTCGATGACATCTCTGCTAGCAGGTGGGTTGATCATGAAATTGTACTGATTAAAAAAAAACTAATGATCACACTTTTTAAACCTATTATAAAGTCCATATTGGAAGCTCTGTCTCAATATTTTCTAAATGCCTGGCCAGTTCATGGCCGGAATTAAAGTTTGTGGTTAAAGTTCATGACCGGAGTCAAATTTTTGATTTTCTAAGTGATCAGTCAGTCAGCCAATCAATCAATGATCGATTGGATTTCAGTACAATTTACGACATTTCAGTCTCCTTGCTATCACCTATAGCCTTTTGGGTGGCTTCTCATTTACCTGTCCTTGAGATATTTCATTTCCTGCAAAGTCATTGTTACAAGCATCACCATAAACCTTCACTGGGTATTAGATCATAAATACGTGTAGTACAAGACACATGTGCCCCCCGAACTCAAAGGGCTCTGGGCAGACACATTAATTCACACTGTTTAATAGAATTACGTTCAAGAACATAAAATTTCAATGTTCCCTCTAATCCTCGTGACCCCCTCACCCCCCCTTACCCCCCTTCACCCTAGCATATTTTCGGGAGGTTATATAATCCTGGACATTAATATACTCGGGCATTTATCATACACTAATAGGTTTTCGGTGGGAACCGTATGAAAATAAAGTGTACGGTGTCATCTATGAATACCACGTTCAATTGCGCGCTTATAAATATGAAATGGGTTTCTGCACACTGCATAGTATAGAATGTAAGCCTTTTGATCCCTTTCGACTCAATTCACATACTCGTAGAATTCGTATCAATAATCGACGCTTTAGATATAGTTTGTACATAGGTTAATTTAAGTTATACACTTTATACAGTGATATATGGGTATAAAATAAACCTCAATTTAAGAGAACAATTTCCATTTCTAATTTACCTCTCTATAATTGAAAAAACCTCTTTAGAATAGAAACCTGGATACCTATAAGAGAAAAAAATTCCGGTACCTTGATTTTTTTTTTTTTTTTTTTTCGATTTTGGCCAGCTAGGACCACGGAAAACGATAAAGCACGATGTACTCATTTCTTCTTTTTTCATTATATTATAGATACTTATAGTTAATAATAATAATATCGCCTTATTTAAAGTGCCCGATTAGGGCTGAGTCCCATTTTTTCAGCAGTAAGTCCAATACATATAATACCATGTGGTCAAAATCCCAAATAAGAGGATAACTTGTCATGTCACGGATGGGTTTTGAACCCGCGAACTCTGGATTTGAGCTACCAAGACAGACTTTGTTGTGCATAGGTACATGCGTATGACCCTCGATATTGACATGCACCTAATTAAAGATGGATAGTATAAATATAGATACTATCAGGGATTTAGCGTCCTTTGATATTCCTTTTATAATATTGATGTGGCCTGTACCTTAATATCTAAAAAGTTCATGGTCGAACATTCTCTTGCATCTAACCACACCTTGTGAAAAAAACAATTAACCATTGAGTCCCACTGATGTGCGTTGTTTAGTTCTTAATATGGAAAAAAAACTGCGTTGGTTAGATGATTAGTTTAACACACAACTTACCATTTCAGTCTTTACTATGTCTTTTTCAGTGGCCGCCGAATTCAGGCCGGAAACGATGTACGGCAATGCCTCACTGAGTAGAGTAAAGTTAAAAAATAAATAAATATAGGGCCATGCCTCTTACATTAACTCAGGTGCAGCCTCTTTATCAGTCAACGATCTGATAGTATGTAATGATCCACAGACTCAGGTTCAAAAAGTCCAAATAAAAAACACCATCACACTTATATCTCAGTAATTTGTAAGTTTGTACATCTTCCGCCTTCTTCGTTCTTTCATCGCCCGACCCCCACCTTCTCTCTATCTCTCTCTCTCTCTCTCTTTCTATATCTTCTTTCTCTCAGATTCTTTTCATTTAGAAAACCTCCTCCGAAAGAAAATTGAGCTTTAAATAATGGATGAGAGAGGCTGAATTTTAGTACGGAGCTCACAGAATAGCGGCCCCCCCACTTCACCATCGTGTGCTTGAGAACAAAAAGGTAGAATGTATGTGGAAACTGGCGTAGGACAAGGTCGTGCATTGCGATGGGCCGTTAGGGTCGCCCCAAGCATTGGATAATAATATTTATGTTACATATCCTCAGGTCAGGGGAGTATAGAGCAGTACAAAGGGTTTCAGTACTTGACGGTGCTGAAAAGCCTATCGCTCGGTGGTTTTCAAGATTACATGGACGTCCAAATCGGATCTCAATAAAGCTTTCCATGTTCACTGATTTGGCCTGATGGTTTGGCCTGTTGGGCCTCTCAACGTTCTTTACTTTGGAGGGAACAGCAATTTTTCTTATAGAAATGTCGCTCAAACCGTGGAACGAATATCGAACTCAAGATCTCCGGACCGCGGGCAGTAGTCACAACCGTTACAGCACGGAGGCTGGCAATTAATTTTATTATGCCAGACCTACCTACTGAAAGGAAACTTCACTGGAGCTAAATCTGAGTACCCTACGACTGGAACCCGAAATGGAAATAGATTCCTGGCCTATCACCCTTCAGTATTTTATATACTTCCCCCCTTATCCTACGACTACCAGGAATGGAAATAGATCCCTGGCCCATCAGTATTTTATATACTTCCCCCTTATCCTACGACTACCAGGAATGGAAATAGATCCCTGGCCCATCAGTATTTTATATTCTTCCCCCCTTATCCTACGACTACCAGGAATGGAAATAGATCCCTGGCCCATCAGTATTTTATATTCTTCCCCCCTTTGAAAAGTTGAAGCACGTCCCTGATTGTCATCCTGGAAGGAGGCACTGAGTAATGTCTTCGCCAAACCCGAGCTGGACTGTAACTTCGGGTCGAGCAGAGAAATAAAAGAAAATGGAATGTGATAAAGGTGAGGAGAAGAGGATGAAAGACATAAAATAATGTTAACCTTCGTTTTCCTTCCTAACTCCTCTCCGGTGTGCACGATACCTTCCTTCCTAACCCTTCTGTCCATGATCTCATTCTATTGAATCTTCAGCTTCAAATTTATGTGGTGCATTCTTTCCTCACGGATTATTTTGAAATATGTGGTATTTGATTCTGCTGATGGTTAAATATAATGTTGTGCTGTTTGATTCTACTGATGGTCCAATAGTAATTATGTTGTTGTGTTTGATTATAATGATAGGCATGAAATATTTGGTGTTTGATTCTACCGGTAGTTAAGTTATAGGTGATGTTTCAATTTACTGATGGTCAAGTAATGTGTCAAATATGTGGTGTTTGATTCTACTGATGGACAAGTATTATGTGGTGTTTGATTCTACCGATGGGCAAGTAATATGGGGATTTGGTTTTTGATTTTACTTATAGTGATATATTCAAGTGGTGTTTGGTTCTACTGATGGTCAAATAATATGTGGTGTTTGGTTCTATTGATATTCAATTATTATGCTATTTTTGATTCTATACAGTAATATGAATAATTATGTGATTTTTTTCTGCTCTACTTAATTATCTCTCTCATCTATCCTGTGTGTACGTTTTCTTACCTCTACTCTCCCTCTTATTTTCCCTCTCCTCCTCTTACCAACAATCTGTTTTTTCTTCTCCTTCACTCCCACCACCTCTTCTTAGAAAAAGTAGAGAACTGTTTTTACAACTCGAGAAGTCAAAACAGAGGAGCTCTATGCTAATTTGTTGTTGTACGCTCAATGTGATATGCTAAACTCTCGGGAGCTTTGTCTTCTGGCTGTCAAACATACATGAACATGAATAAGTCATGAACCTTGCTATCCAAGTAGTGAAAGCAGGGCAAGAAAATGATTCTACTAATGTTTGTGTATAGCAAAAACAACAAATAAAATAAGTAAACAAAATTGAAAAATTACGAAAAACTGAAATCAGAACCTAAAAATATGCTGATGTATCTCAAAAACCAAAAATATTATTGAGGAAGAAAAGCTAGTACTGTGAACTACGAGTATATGTATAAATTATCCTATTTACTTTCATTTATGCAATTATCATGTTTGTGTTTCAAAAGTCATAATGTGCCCCAAACACTGACGCATCTATGTAATGGAATAAAATTTGTCTCTCCACAATTGTACAGCACCCACCATGACATATTTAGGCTGAAATGTCCATCATACACGAGCAATGGACACATGGTATACAAAATAGAAACGCGTTAGGTCAGAACTGAAGGCCCCTGTGGGATTTAAGAGCATCAAAACCCACGTACATATTTGCCACTGCTACCTACCTACATGATGACACATTCAATGTGGATTGAGAGGAAGTACATAGATATTTTCATGATTAAACATTAGCCTTTTGATTCGAAGGTTGCTGGTTCAAATCCTGGTCAGAAAAAAAGACACATTTCCACTACCGCTAATAGTATGGCTGTAATGTTTCCTATTTCTTACATTGAAGTAAATCTCACGCTGACATGGTTTTAAATTGTGTTTTATTTTTATTTTGAACTGAACGGATCCCTGATTTTTTTACGTCGGCATATCTAACTCTTTTTGTATTGCGACAACGAAGAATATTACATAGAGCTATCGTCCTCTTATCAACAGCCAATCCATTTCTATTGAATAGGGGAAACCTGGAACAAAATGGCGGGGTGGTTCGCGGGGGAACTAATAATTTATTATCCGACTTTTTTTCAAATCGTCAAAAAACACATTTATTTTCGAGAGAAAACTTCTCTTGTGTCAAAAATGTACATTGATACATTTGACAACACCCCTCTCTGGTTCCATTTGTTATCAGCATTTTTCTGTATGTATGCCAAAGTCAGAGAGTAGGGGCGCACCATACAGGGAGGCTCTGATGAAAAATACTGAAAACTTACTGACACACTGGGAACAGATGCTATATGAACAATTGAACATACATTATTCTCATGATTTAATATTTTCTGCCTCTGCGTGCTTGGTCTCTCTTCTGGTACATTTCATCAAATGAAGATTTACCATTTGGTGATTTTATGTAAAGGGACTTTAATATAAATATAGATAAGGCTTATTATTCTAGATTTTTGTCCAGACCGCGACGATTTTCTTGTGTTCATGTTTTTTTTTTTTTAATTTTTTAATTAACGTCCCTATAACCTGCATGGTCTTATCATGATAGGGATTTTACCCTACATTTACCCCAACTCACAAACCAGCTACTCAAATAAACCTCACCTAGCCTGAGTGGAGACGGGAATAGCCAGCCTCATGGGGGTTCGAATTTGAATTGTCTCCTTTCCAAGTCCTAACCTCGGTAGACGTTGCTTGAATTCAGTGGCAGAAAGTAAACTGGCGTATGGGGCATCAAGGACTCTGAATGTTACAACTCTTTTTAAATAAATATTCATAAAAAAACTGGCGTATTCGACCCGTTGATTTTGCTACTCAGTGCCCCATGGCCCTACCTGTGTTGAAAGCATTTCATTTGCGTATCTCTATTATTGATAGTGGATTGGATTCGTCACTGCTGCCCACCCCGTATTGTGGGATACACATATATTATTCATTTTATGATATGAATGTCCATTATTTATTTCTGATTTGGGTATAATCAATAGATTTTCCGGCTAAATGTTTTCAAATTACATTACTGTGAGCCATGGAGGTGGGGCCGGGTAGAGCCAATTTTGATATTATTTCATTTTTGCAGGATTTATTTAGCTGATTTTTTTTTATTGAATTTTTTTCATTGTAGACACTTTTGCTTTGAAAAATATGAATCCACAATTCATATTGGAATAATATCAATTTGCAAAAAAATATATATATAGGTAAATAAAATCAGAGTAAGCTTCGTGCGTTAGTATTTCTTTGGGAAAAAGTAATTAAAACCAACCTTGTGCGCTACTCTCCCGCTGTGTGACATTTTATTGTAAATATTGTTGTAAAAAAAGTACAAACCTTTTTTACAAAGGAACTGTGGTTACAATACTCCTATAAGCAGTAACCAGAGGATTCTGAGAGATCTTGGAGGAAATATAGATTATATTTTTCTTTTTTAATTACACATTTATCCTTAAATTTAATGTTCACTGTAACTTACCATAGTTGAAATTCTATTTTTCCCATGGTAAAATAGAATCTGTAATAGAAAGTCTTGTGATGTTAATTTTTTAGAAGTGGCAAGTTTGTAAAAATAATATTTTTATGTAAGATTATTTTTTGTAGCTATTAATTTTTTTTTAATTCACATTTACCGTATAATATATACCTGATTAAAAAAGCTGTCAGGTGTTGTACCTGGAAACAAGTAATAACCTTGGGTGGAAAAAATTCCAGCGAAGCTTCGCATAACCATCACCTGATGTATGTAATTAATACTCATAATTAATTTTATGTTACAAAATGAAAGCATTTTAAAATATGTTAATTTTTAATTAAAAGCATTTTTTACCATAAACATAATATATCCAATGCATTATCATGGATACTCTAGGGACAAGAGATAGGGAAATATCATTTATAAATATAATTATTTTATTATTATTCTGAAATTAATTTAGCCCTCAATCATGAACAATTTGCCTTCGTAAAAATTATATTTAGGAGTTAAAAAAAATTGTATGCTAGTCACCACCATAACTCAACAATATTATAATAACATTTTCAACAAACTGGATTATTAGATAACCGTACGGTACATAGGTAAAGATGACAGTATACAAAGTAAAGGAAGCTCGATCAAGTCTAGCCAAGAGTTTGGGATTCGCTTTTGAGCTTCTGCTATCCTGCATTCAGTTGACACACATAATATTATATCATAGGAAAGTTCGGGTTCTGCCAAGGCAACTAATTGTTACTGTCCAGGCATTACCATCAGAATCCATTAAATTTGAAATGGATATACATTTGAATAATCTTAACCGTTGAAAGTAACAGGAGAATTAAAAGCCGAGTTCATATTTTTAAATTACGATGTGATATCACAATATTACTCAAACTCGCTTTCCTATATCTTTGTTGAACATGGGACTGAAACCACCTACCTCTGGTTACCAGTCCGCCACCATATCGATGAAGCTACTGAGGTCGGTCTTGAGTATTAATATTTCCAGGAGAACAGCTACAATGACGATGCCGTTAATATTGGAAATACTTTTATCACACACCGACCTCATTAGCTGGATCGATAAGGCGGCGGACTTGTAACCTGGAGGTCGGTGGTTCAAGGCCCGGTTTCAGCGTAGATTTGGGAAAGCTTGAGTAGTTGTGATATCACCAAAGTGATTAACATAAATATGATAACTTTTTAACTTTTTTTATTTTTATCTCACCACCAATCGTACTACCAAAAGCAAAAAAGATATTTTTACATGCATTTATAAAGAGAGTCTCACGGTCTTCTCTCTTTCTATCTCTTCCGGAAGAATTGGAAAATTTTCCTAAGAGAAAAGCCGCGAGGAATTGACAGTGAACTACCGATATATGTATGGCGCTGTGGGGAAATCATTTCTCACGAAGAGCATTACTACCCCGCCCCCCTGAGTTATGAGCCTCCTGTATATCGGGAGAGAATTCATTTTTCAATTTTTATCTGAGGTGACGTTTTTCCGACAGCCGTTATCACCTGATAGAGGAGCCTTTTTCTTCTTGAGGAATCCACGTTAGACTGGAATATAGATGTGCGTATAGTTCGAGTTTGATTCTTTGATTTGATTGGCAGTCACATAATTTGAGTTTGATTCTTTGCTTTGAATGGCAGTTTTCTTTTTCGCGGCCCAACCGGCAAATTCTAAAGGATCGCCAAAAGATTCAACTTTTACCGAAAAAGAAAGCCCTATGATGTGCAGAATCGATCAGAGACTAGAGCTTTCATTATAATTCCGGCTTTAATATGCCAAACTAACATTTTAACGTTAATTTTACGGATCCATATTTACTGTCAATCTTAGATTATGTAATCATAATTGAAAGCGGAAAAATAAGATGAACTGACCAGAAAAACAAAAGGAAGGGGTGAATCTCCTACCATCAGTAGTGAAAGGCATAAGGTAAGTGCCGACAATGCCATTAGCCTAAATACGTTCGATATAACATAATATAGAGTCAATATATTTGGATTTAGTTTTGATCTATCAGAAACGGAAATTCCTGACGTGAAGGAGGAGGAGGCGGAAGTGGAAGAATAAACGGAACGAGGAGGCGATAATGGTGGCAATATCTTTACAATGTGTGCCAAAAGTTATAAGGAAAATTGAGTTGTTCCATGTGAGATGTAGGTACAGATGCTGATTTCCTCCCACGCCATTGGTCCAATGATTAATATTGGTGTCAAAAGACATTTTCTTAAAATTTCATGATATAAAAAATATCATGAAATTTAAATATAAAATCATGTCTAAGAAAAACTGTGTCCGGACGTGCGGTCGTATGATTCTGATGGGAAGGTGTGAATCTCGTAGTGAATTTTTAGACAGACTGTACGTTCATGAGCCAATATCTGATAAATGGTTTCGCTGAAAACAATAGGTTCAGATATTTTATCAAAACTCTCCGTAATTTTGCCAACGCTTTTCCCTTTCTTTCTATGGTTTCTTTACTAGTTTCTCAATTTTTTTTACGGTTCTAATTTTGATGACGAAATTTTGATCTTAAGTTTTCTTAAATTTTAAGAAAACTTTTTTTCGTCGTAGAGAATCGAACCCGAGTCCTTCTTTCAAAACACTATTAGAAGTACCACGCTTACAGCTAATGTACCCGTATATGGGATCACGAACTTTTTCTAATAGATTCCTTTAATGTTAAGTGTCTTGTACCAAAAATCTGGAAGTCAGAATTAATTTTCAGAAATTCAATTTTGACTTTTCTAATTACCAGCAGTAACAGACCACCTGCAGGGGAGGAATGGGAAATAGGGCGAATAGGGCATACCAGGGGTGGGATAATGAGATTTTTTTAATAATAATAAAAATACCGTTAGGTATTGTTTATTTTACGGTGCATGACCAACTTACAAAAAAAGAACAACAACAAGGAATATTTTTTTTTTTTTTTTACAGATATAAACTTAAGGACAAGGGAGTTTTAGAGGGAGGGGAGGAATTAGGGAAGACTGGTGATGAGGCAGGTCATGGAGCTTGTGTATCTAGGCCAAGAGTTTTCAGCTAAGTATTAGAATTAGATGCTATCTACGAGTATACAATTCTGCTTTTTCTATGTATTTCTTCTTTTACTATGTCAGCTTTGATGAAGGAGTCCCATTTTGTTTTATCAGGAGCTCTTTAAGAGTAATCCGGAACACGAGATTGTCCGATTTACATAAATATATATAATTTATGGTGTGTTCTTGTATTCTAATCCAAGTTAAGTTAAGTTGTGTTAATCACTTTCGTGCTATCACAACTACTGAAACTCGCTTTACTAAATCCACGCTGAAACCGGGACTTGAACGACCGAGCTCCTGGTTACAAGTCCACCGCCTTATCGATCAAGCTACTAATTCAATGCCCCCGTCCAAAATACATGTAAAGAGACGGTTCATCTACTATTCGACTCACTGAAAAAGCTGGACTTGCTTATTCTATATATGTAATTAATTGAATATGTAATTATAGGGTCTTCAACAGAATACACTTCAGATGAAGATTTAACCACCAGAGTCCAAGTTAGGGGACCTCCCCCCTACTCTCTGAGAGTAAGTAGCACAAGGGAAGTCTGGTGGGGTCAATTTGTAACTGCTCGTAAAGTTTGACCGACTTTTTAATCCAAGTTCGGGACACGAGGACCTCGAGAGGGGGAGGGGGGGGGGGGTGTTGTGCTCTACTAATTGTGCATTATTTTATTTCATGCGGTTTTAACTCTGCAGCGTGCAGAGCTGGCAAATATCACGACTGACGGGACTCGGCGGGACTTTTACGCTCTTACAGCTTGTTATTTCTGTTCGTAATTTGATTTTCTTCCTTGAATCTCTATTACGGAAGCACATTTTCAAAGTGTTTAATACTTCTTATACTAGGACGAGATCCTGTGCAAAGAATTTCTCTATTGACGTTAACCGTCAGAAATACGACTTTTTTACGACTGACAAGTTCAATTTCTGACATTTGGTCATACATGCTTTGATTGTTTTTGTATTTTCCCTTCAAAGGAATAAATAACAGAGGCGTTTAACTGCTTTTATCAATTGTGCTAAGAGTGCGTTTATTAAATGTCTCACTAATCAATTGATTATTTAATCAACGCTTAATTTTAGTCAATGGTTATCTTATAGTATTTGTAATGACAATCATTGATAAACACAACAACAGCACTTAATATTTATAAGAGACGGTCGTTAAGTGGAAAACAGATATAAAGATATAATAGGTAACTCCTTGGGATGTGGAGTTAAATAACCTATATGTACATATTAGAGTACCTATCTTTTGCATCGATATTTAAATCCAAGTTCTTGAGAGCTCTAGTATTAGTTCGTCATATTTTTAAAGAATTATTTTAATAAAACGGAGCTTAGCATACAAAGTGCTCCTATCTGCCAAGTTCATGTTACAGCCATGCCGCTATCTTTCTTGGCAGGGTACTGAGCTTTTTATATTAGTAATATCGTTAGTACATAGAGTTCTACGATAATTTGCTCAATATTCACATGGTGAGTATTTTTTGCTTGGTATTTATGCAATGTTAGTCTGGAAATATAGCATTAAATGAACCATTTTTTTATTTCTATTCCTATAGGTTTCTCTCTCAGCAAGTACTTTTTTGAAGAACCCGCGACCTCTGGAACCTCTAGATTCACAGAATGCCGCCTTTACCACTGAGTTACCGGGACAGAAATTATATATCCACAAAATGATATCCTTTTGCAAGTCTATTGAAATATGTTAACAATTATTATTTATTGGTGCTTAGAAGTTGAAATTAGACCAGGACCTATAGAAAATTGGAAAGTGAAGTCATGCTAGCAAGTTGAAGAAATGTTTCTAAACTGTAGGTAGTCAGTGGATTAGTTTTACAAACTTGTTGTGTATTTACCAACACCAACATAAAAAAAGCTACTTTTACGAAAAGCATATTACTAACTACCGATTGTCATCTATTAATTAATCATATTTGAGCTAATCACTATCGTGATGACACAATTACTCATCAAGCTCGCTTTACTAATTTTTTGCTAATCTTGGGACATGAACCACCGATCTCCTGTTTAAAAGTCCGCCGTCGTATCTATCAAGTTACCGAGCTCGGTTTAATGAATCTATTGTCCGATATTGTGACATAAATTGAAAAAAAAAGAGCCCGTTGCTTCACTTGAGTGACACAACGAGAACTGGTGTGCTATCGACGCAGGCTCAAATGCTTTGTTTCAAGTTTTACGGTGTACTATGCTCAGTCTTCCCTTTAATCCTTGCTATTCCCGGTCCTGGAAGCCAGGTTGAAGCAAGCATAATTCCCGCTCTCATCAGAGCTTCACAGGAAATGGAACATTTTGCAGGAAATAAAAGGGTTGCGAACGCAGCGTTTTCACTATTGTAGATAATTTGGTTTTGCTGCAGTAGGAGAAAGAGAGAGGAAGATTGAGTGAATGAAGATGTGAGGTATTTGGAAAATGAGTGAGAGAGAATGGAGAGGGAGTGAAAAAGGAGAAGGTGAGTGAGAAATTGAGAGAGAGAGAGAGAGAGAGTAATTAAGAGAGAGGGTGAGTGAGAGGAGAAGAAGGAGGATGAAAATGATGCAGCAAGTAATGCAAAAAGAGAAGTTAGATGATCTTTGGTCGAAATGACCTTCATGTGTTTTAGTGGGAATAACTAATCGTTGATTTTGATGGTCTACTTATAAAATAGACCAACTGCACCTCGAGTTGGGCTATGGTGCGCTGTGATTGGTTGAAACTCCTACTTGAGGAAGGGTCTGGCTTATCTTCAATTTCATTCTGTTTTACAATTCGGCCTTAAGAGTTCTACTGGTAACATGCTGCCACAATTGACCCTGAACTCCCTGAGAGTACTCTGTTGAAGGCGGGGTCCATCACAGAGAGGGTCTTATTTGATGAACTATAACCGATTGCTCTGCACCTCAAGTAATGACCTTAATGTACTACACTACTACCTCACTCCAAGTGCATTTTGAATTGCACTTCCCGTATGCAAGGCTCATTGAACAAATGATAGTGGTTCCCATACTGCGTTTCGTCCATCAGCAAATTGAAATCCATCTCCTGCCCTTGTAGTGGAGATGTGTAATGGTCTGTCCTGAGACTTCTGATAAATGATCGTCTGGTTCAGTGCTTAATGCAGCCATCACAGTAGCGATCGTCTTGATAACTCAAGAGAGGTTAGTAGTGTGGTGTTTGCTTAGTATGCGAAAGATCCCAGCATGTTGAAACCCAAAGCCGAGAAATTTTGCATTAAAAGTTTCAGCGATTTTCCATTTTATTTTAGGACATGTTACGTTCCTTCTATGTTTTGAATTGTTGATATCTAGTCAATCATTAAGGGATTTATACAGATACAGGTAACCTTATAGGTATCGCACATACGGTTCATACATTATAATATGAGTATTTTACATGAGTCGTTGAGTACGTATACATATCATTATATATTATTATTATTTCTGAGAATATAATATGTATCCTGGCAGATTTTTTCCTGTTCTGAGAAAAGTCGCGCCAGAATTTCGACAACTTTATCATCGGTAACAAGGTTAAGAGTATTCGAAGACGAAAGACGTACTGTATAAATAGATCATTATCGAACAGATTCAGGCCCGGACTAACCATCGGCCTCCTGAGCCCCCTCCCCTCCTTTTTCTCCCCTCCCATTAAATTAAGTGAATTTATTTTGAAGTTAATAGGAGGAAATTTCTTGGAAATAAATTCAATTAAAATTGAGCTTACATATCCTTCAAAAACTCCTTAGGCAATATTTTGGAACGGTCTCAGTGTAATGTGTCCAAAAAAACTACTCAAAATGTTACTTATTTTGAAGTTTTTTCGAGAAATCGTCAAGAAAAATTATTGAAATTAGTCAAGGTAAATAATTGGACAAAAATTATTGAAACATGAAGATTTTTTGTATACAGGAAGCTCCTGGACATCCCCGCAGGCGACTTGAGGGATGTCCTGCTTAACTTTTTTGTAATCTTATTTTATAATTCTGTTCTTGGAGTTAAGTAACATAAGTACAAAGTACATTGATAAGAAGAGTGAAGTGACTAAAATATCTCATAATGGATGTACGCAAAAAAGATCTATGTATGTATTTGCCTAAAAATCTTTCGCGGAAATGCCAGCATGACAAAGTTAGCATTTGAAATGCTATATATATGCACAGAGCACAACACCTATATGACATACCTCTACAAGTGGAATGGTGTAGTTCCTAAAGTTTTCTCGTGAAACTGCCTGTCGAGTTATTGGAACAGTCGACCACACGCATCCTTGAACAAGTGTGCGGTTCTTTATGAGGTCCAAAACAAGCATGCTGCAGACATAACATGGCCACGGTGTACTATGGCAGACATACATGTACGTCACACGAGCGGAGGGATTCCATTGAAAATGTCATTAGTTATTAGCATAATGCAGTAATGCGGTCACAATGTCATTGCCAGGGATGTGTGTCCTCGCCAGAGAGGAACACAAGAGAAAGCACGAGGAGACAAAAGAAAGAAAAGACAGACTCAGAGTATGTGAGGAAAACACTCGTCTCTAGCTCTGACTGCTGACACAAATGCATAATTATGCTGCTCACAGAGCGCTGACTCGGTTATCTCTTTGAGTTTAGCGCAGCATGACAACATGGTTATCAACTAAGTGAAACTCGTAATCACCACCCTCTCCATATTTGTACAACTTTATTTATAAGTATTTTAAGTTTAGGATTGTGAAATTTTCCTCATTATTTTCTTTCATTTTCTCTTTGGTCCTTTTGGGAGGTTATCTGGTTATGTACTTGTTCCATAATAACTTGCACTTTTCTCATGAGATCGTTTCCATTAAAATATTTTGTTTGTTTTTATTATTACAGCTCTGTAGTAATATAATTTATCGCCCGCAAAAATGCACATAAATTTTTCACCTGGGATCCCACTGTCTGACGGTCTAGAATGTTCTGAAAGAACTGAAGAGTCAGGGTATGCGGAAAAGTTTTCTCTGGCATTAGTACAGAGCAAAGCAGAAGTGTATGTAGTCAGGGGCTTTCTTTTTCTATGAAACTGTCATTAAGTCTTATCGTAGCTATTTAGTAACTAATCCTACGTCCTTCCCTCCAGACGGAGCTCCCCCCCCCCTTCCCTTCCCTGAATCCTTCACCTCTTATCCTTTATTTCTGCTGGAGTCTCTTATCTCTTCCTACTTCTCTCCATCCTCCCTCGCTATCTTTCTCTCTGTGGCTCCTTTCTGTCTGCTTTACATTTTTGTGATCCTGTGTTCCTTCAGGACCCTCTCAAGCCTGCCCGCAGAACGAAATGAACAAGTTGAGAAGATTTTAATCAGATAAAGTGCCTGCTCTTTTGCTTTGCGGTGCCTTTTGTAGATACCAGGTTAACCCTTTTCAGCAACGACAGTGCTCAGCTTGGGAACGTCATACGCTCGAGTGATTACTTTCAGGAACAATCTCTGACAAAAGAAAAGAAAGGGAAAATAAAGTATTTAGGAGCTGTGACACTCTCGTCTTGCCTTTCAGACATTTGCTGATCTACTAATTCCTGGTGCTGCTTCAACTATTTACTGCTGATCCAATACTGTTCTAGCCCCTTGAGCTATCGTGTTATCGTGTAACTAAAGCAATATGAAATTGTTTATCAGTCTTATCTTTTAATATTACAAGAATTGGAATATTCCACTGTTTTTATGCGAGGATATTTAAAATTCTTCTAAGAAGACCGAAGTCTTTAAATTCAGAGACATCGTGACTATATTCCCTCGGCTATTAGAACAAGATTCTTGCTGGGTGATAGCAGATGCAGTCGATAAAAGGAATATTGCTTACGTCTGCTAGTAGTGCAGAATTCTATAGCACGTCCTTTCTGAAGACATCAGGACGGTATGTGTTTACGAAGCATTTGATGACTATACTCAGAAATAACAAGATGTTAAATACAATAGTTCTCTGAGATACAATCGTATCTTAACCTTTATTAGTATACAAATTCGATATTTACAGTAAGATTATACATACAAGGAATATTTACAATTTCTTATAGAAACAAAACTTGATGAAGGGTGAAGTATAGTGCCAATACCAACTCTTTTATTCGTAGCTTATATGTCCACGTCCACTGGCCGCTCCTCACATAAAAATCACCCCGTCAGAGTGGATATTAAGAAATGTTCTAGATTTCCTAGATTTCTCACTTCTGTAACTGGTACTGCTTCAGAAAAGTTGTAAATCGTACTGTAAGTGCCGATTCATGCCCAAAGTAGAACACACATTTTCCATTCTAGTTCATAAGAAATTTCTCGTTCGTGAATTCCCCACATGAAAGTGAAATTCCTAAGAAAACCTCAATGGAGAATGCTGCAATGTTTCTGAATGGAACAGAAGGGCAAAAAATAACTAATGGAAAGTGGAATAAAAAGTAGAGAGAGGGAAATGAGGAGGTGGGGGAGACGAAGAAGGAGAGAGGGGAGGAGTAAGGTCAGTTGGAAGAGAAAAATAATTTGAGAAAAACTACAGGAGAACGCAAAAAAAGATGAGAGAGAGAGGAGAGAGAGAGAAGAGGAGAGAGAAGAGGAGAGAGAAGAGGAGAGAGAAGAGAGAGAGAGAGAAGAGAGAGGAAGAGAAGAGAGAGAGAGAGAGAGAGAGAGAGAGAGAGAGACATCTGGAGGGAAATAGTATGAAAAGTACAGGGTAGGAAAGAAATATAGATTGAAAGAGTCCAAATCAGCTTTGATGTTTGTTGGAGAGGAATACCCAGACTATTCAGAGAGAAGGAGAATTAATAATTTTCAATATCTCATTCCTTCACATTTATCATTTCGTTATGTAAAGTCAATAAAATTCATCCCATGTCCAGCCCTCATCTCCAGTTCTGCTGGATAGATACTTATTTTTCTTTTAGTACATTTTGAAAACTACTGTTGTTAAAAAATGTGTTGAAACTTACTACTAGGTAAGAACTACTGGTCTGGATGCCCCCCCGCGCCGTGATATTCTAATATTTCAAACTAAATAATTTTTAACACATGCATGTGTTTGCATGGATAAATGGTTCAAGAGGCATTATTTTGTGGGATAAGGACTTGGATAAAAACTTGAGAAGGATGTTTTGCGCAAATTCAGTCAATAAAAAGTCGTGTAATGTTCATAACCAATTTTTTTGCTATTTTCTTCCCAGACAGGACAAGGGGAGAGACAGGAAAAGAAACCTTAATTAGGTTTTAATTTGAGATTTCAATCCCTAGGAGACTGGATTTTTTCCTTCCTGAGTCAGAACTACATGAAGTGAGGAGAGGGGGAACCAGGAGGAAGGAGGATAGAGATTTTCTATTACTATTCATCTTGCTCTCTAATGCCAGCTTTATTCTTTTGATCAGTCGTTTGAACTTATGCTCTTCTTTCCTTACTTTTAATATCCGAAAATTTATTAATGTTGCTAATTTAATGGTAGGATGATGTTGGTCATCTTATCTCTGATTGTTATTTCATGAGCTCCCCTTTTTCTTTCCTTATCCTTTGGAAAGGAAAGTAATGGTATCACCCAAAATTTTCGATAGTCAGTTTTTTCGGTATCATGTACCTTTTAAGCGCAACTGTATGTGTATGGAATTTACATTCTGACCGTAAATTGATTTCGAAATACCTCCAATGGGCATACTGTTCATGAGATACACATGATTAATACGATGAGGTCTCAGGTAGATCGGTTATTTTAGTTAAGCTCTTCGCTTGCAGTAGAAAATGTGTACCCAACATAAAATACCAAAATTTATGTTTGTCATTTTTAACTCAAAGCAGGTCGTTTCCCCCTTTCCTCGTCCATTAAACTTTATATAAACAAGGAGCCTTTTAGCAGAAACTTGCCGCGTTAGTTCGGGTGAAGGGGAGCGTGACCTTTGATTATTCAATTTTCCCTCATTGAATAATTCATCCCAGCTAATGTTTCCTCTTGTTTACTGCCTGCGCTCTGACAAAACCATTTCTGGTTCCTCGTGGTTCTACTAGTTTTTGAAAATTCTTTAATTATTATTACTATGAACTTGTCTTGAGTTTTATTAAAAAAAAAAAAAAAAAAAAACCAACACACAGACCGCCATTATTAAATTAAATGATACCCATTCGGTCTCACGACAGCCAAATCGTCCAAAGACGTGTCTAATACCGGTGAATTATTTGTGGTTTCGCAAGAGACTCATAATATTGTTTCTGTGCATATCTCAGCATTACTAGGACTTTCAACTGTTTTAATTGTATCTGGTACTTCCACGTTAATGGTAACATTAGAGTTATGTAGGTGTTAGAAAATAACCTCGTTGAACATAACCTCGCCTGGTGGTTAGCTTCCACTAAAGAGTATTGTTTTGCTTTTACATATGACTTTCATATTTTCACAAAAATAATAAAATAACTTTCTGTCTATTAGATTTCTTAACTTAATTCAATATTTATGTTTATTCAATATATTCACTAGTCGCGCTCTCTTGTATCATCAGATTTTCACTGCATCTCATTGTGCTTCTTTTGATAATTCATGAATAAACAATGTTATTTTATACAGGGTGAAGCTTAAGACATGCACCTGGGCATGTTCACTGCAAATTGTTACTCCTGTTGAAATAGTCATTCAACATTAACAATATAGTCATTTTGTAATAAGTATATCTGTAGATTTGGTGTCGTGGTACAATATAATATTAGACCTGGTAAAAAGGATTTAAGTCATAGCTGACTATATAATTATATTTTAAATTTGTCGTCCTGAATGTGAATACCGGAGACTGTGAAACTAATAGCGGTGGCAAGGGACACTGCAGTCCTTTTCAGACTGAACAAACGCGATCCTACTAAAAAATATAATTCGATCTGAATATTTGGACATTGTCATTGGTATCTTGGATTTTTTCATTTACAGTACATTTACACTGAGTTGACAATAATTGAATTCCAAACTCCAAGAGGAATAAGAGAATTATAATATTATCTATTTTCAATGAGAAAAAAATGAAATGCAATTTATTTCTCATAAAGTCTCTGGAGATTTGTCAAATACGAAACGTGTTTGTTTTCCTCTCTTTATTATTGTTAATTTTCAATTATGTAGTCCTACTTGTTTTAATGGTAGGATTTTCACTTTCACAGAATATAAAAATGATCAAATTGGCTTCCAGAAGACCTCCAGAAAACGGCAAGAGTGATAAAAAAATTGAACTCTAGTTACTATTAGCACTCCTATGTAAATAAATAATCTAAAAGTTAATGATTAAAAAAAAATGGTCATCATATATTTAGTCATCAACTCATCACACAAGTGATGTCAAACATGCGACTCGAACCACCGACCTTCATGTTACAAGACCACTGAGGCGGTACGGAGGATGACTTCAGCTACAGAGCCCGAATATTTCCCTCATAAATTATGGCTGTGTAATTTTGTAGCGCTTTATGCTTACGCCTCCAGATATGTTACACAACCCCCGTGCCTACACCTCCACAGTCCATACATACATTATGTCAATGTTGATCATGTTTCCAGGAAACAGTTCCTCTGAGATTTATTCGTACCTTTCGAGTTTTCTTTGAAATTATGGAAATTATACGATACGCAACCTCATATTTTGTATTGCCAGCATGCCAGCGTGTTTCTGAACGCATGTTTGAATGTGTTCAGTTCTGTTTCTATAATTTTCCTTTTTTGGTAAGATCAGGTTATTGCACTCGTATGTAATATACGATATCAATACTCAAATAAATAAAGAGGTGCTTTGTTAAACTGTTGGCATACTGGGACTACCTGTCTTGCGCTGACAGTCTAAATAAAGCACTACTTATACTTACGAGTATATACATACTTCATTACTGTACTGTACATTCAATTTTATTTTTTACTATTTATAAAACAAGTTGTCAAAAAAATTGTTCTATAGCTGGTTGACTTGTTTTATAGATAGTAAAATAAATATTATTTTGATAGATATTAAAAAAAAATTGAAATGCCAATTTGTACAAAGAGGCAAGTCATCCCCTCAACTCCCTACACTATTACCTGTATAGGACGAGTGAAAACCTCCTCGCCTATTTGCAGAAACGTCATACTAGCATCATACCTGTCAATGTTACTCTACTCGCATTTTCTTGTTAGCACTCCCGGAACATGCTGTTTTTCTGTGTCGTCACTGTCGTCTCGTTATAAACATTCGACTGCGCTGATTGGACTCGAATTTCTACTGAATCATTATTATTAAATGTTTATTTTCTTCACTATTTCATCTCGAAGTTCCTCTCACTATCGTCAGCTCTGTGTAATCATCAAAGAGGACGGCATTAGACGGCAATTATCTTTACTTTCGAGAGTAGAAATAATTTTAGAAATTATTTTGTTTCTCTCTCTCCATTTCAAATTCATACACCTAACTACTTACCTCTCTATGTACAGCTAGAGAGGTAAGCTAGTTCAGAAATCAGAATATATTTGTATGTTTTATTTAGTCTGTTTTTTTCTCTTAGTCTTCGTTTTCCTGAAACAAAAAAGAAAAAGAAGACCTATGAATGACTCTGCCCCAAAAAACATGGTCATCTATCATCGCGGCCTTCATTGATTTTAATTTTAATATTTGTCTCATGCAAAAAAATATTTTGTTACGCCTAGTTGTTGACTCACTTCTCTGTTTATTGACATAGGCAGACCTCATGTAAATAAACAAATACTGTCTGTAATTGGAAGTGAAAAACTTTTTTAATTATAGACTTGTGTCAGCTCAAACTAATGTCCTTTTCCTTTGCTGCATGGAGATCATGCTCGTAACTTTTTGACACGAGGTAGTGATTCGTTAGAACTTTGTTGATATTAAATTTGTTCTAGGAATATGAAGACAAGAAGACAGAGACTCCAAATGAAACTCTGTAAAAAATGGCAAATATTTTTCCAATTTTTGCAGAAGGAGATATTTTCTTGGGAAATATTTTCTGCAACTTCTCATTGAAATTTCGATTCTTGTTACCGTTTGGACTGTGCAATTTGCCATATATTCGCAACAAACAACTTCTAATAGTCAGAAAAGCACAGGATTTATAATTTATAGAGGTGCCATGTCAAAAGCACTCTTACGTTTTTAGGTGGAATAAAATGAATATTGCTCAAAAATATTTCAATAACATAAATTTTTCACTAATATTTCTTTTTCGTTTATTAATTTAGAACGTATTTTTGTTGTTGTTGCTAAAGTCTTCTTAACATCGAGGTCATTCGAGACGGGGGTTTTATCCTCTATTCTCTGGAAACTTGCGAACCGGTTACCCAACATAAACCTCGCACTGCCTGGGTTGGGCTGGGAATAGCCATTTTCACGAGGGTTCGAATGTTCACCCACCCAAGTTCTAACCTTGCTGGACGAAGCGAGTTTAGGATAGAACGGGAACAGGTGTATTTAACCTGCCATCGACTCTGCACTGGCTGAACATAAAAAAAAAATTAAAAACGTTAAATAACTGGGCAGAATTCATTTTTCAATTTTTATCTGAGGTGACGTTTTCCCCGACAGCATACAGCCGTTATCACCTGATGGAGGAACCTTTTGCTTCTTGAGGAATACATAATATTAGAATAGAATAGATATTGGGCAGAATTTGAGTTTAACTCTTTCATTTCAAACGTCTTCTGTTTCTCGTCCCAACCGTCAAATTCTTTGAGGATTTAGACTTTTAATCTTTTATGACAGCACAAAAGATTCAAACTTCATCGAAAGAAACACAAGATGTGTAGATCCAGATCTGCAGAGTCGATCATTGAGAAATTTTCTAGATTCCGCCTGAACATATATTTAATGTAGGATCTTCATGTTTATGTTATACATGGCACTAATCCTCCGTTATCTCTTGTCTGATTCCAGGACACCTCCGCACCTCCACTATCCTGGATGTGGAGACCCAGACCCACTACTGGATCACCGTGTACGCCCAGGACCATGGGGTGGTGCCACTCCACGCGCGGGCTGACGTAAGTTCAAAGAAATGTGTAGTATTATGTATTTGTCATGTGACTCATGTGTATAGTATGGAAGTATACAAAAGAAAATACATACGAACTAGGTTTAGCGTAAGTATACAGGTAACAGGTATACACGCTCGTTGTTTTTTTTTGCGTTGCAAAATGCACATTGTAGCACACGACATTCCCTTTGATTAATTTTTTAGGAATCACAACAAAAATGTTAAATATCCAAATATCTGCACCTTATCAAAATGGCAAACTGCTTTAGAGTTTATAGCGATCGCCCTATACATATACAGCCACAATGCGAAGTCATGGTAGCCCAATCGTCGATACTGTGTAGTGTGTACGAACTGTATTTAGTTTTGGTCATAAAAGTTTCCTCGGATATTCTTCTACCCTTGTGACACACATCATTGCAATGCATACAATATCCTGCAGTCGGCTTCAGTTTTTTCTCATGTTGATGCATCTTGTGCTCTCGAAAATGCAAATTTCCAAGGTTCAAATACAAGGAAAAGGAGAAAAAAACCAACTTGAACAAAAGAAAAAGTGCATTTCAATTAATATAGGAGCAGCGTTGCAACTCATAAAGCGCGTCAGAATCCTTGAAAGTACAAAAGGTTGACGGTATACATTACTGTATTAATTTTCATGTTGTGTTTTTAAAACTGTCACAAAACAAGCAGAGGATGAGAGGTAGAGGGAAAATTACAACAATCACAAATGCTTTTGTATTTCTCTTGCTAGATACTTCATCTCACGTACAAAAGTTTCAAATCCCGCTCCCCTGTCTCTCTCTTTCCCTCCCATGTTCCCCCCTCCTCCAGGTAAAATGTTTTACTCCTTTTCAGTGGCGGTTTTTTTTTCTTCAGCGATCTTTTGAAAAATTGTAGATGTGTTTATTGTAGACCAAGAGGTGTCTGTTCTCTTGTACCTAGTGTTAACTAGTTGCAAATAACTTTTTACTTTTAACTGCTTTTTCAGAATATATTTTTAGTATCGCTACTGAGAGTTGTTTTTTAGTAAAATAAAAGTAGCTGGCCTAGTTCTGAGACAACTGGCCCAGCTGTCTCCGCTTTTTATGTCAGCATATTTTTGATAATAGACTGGCTTTCTCTCATTGTATTATTTTTTCCTTGCCTTTCGGTATAATATCATGGTATGACCTCGGCACTTGAAAGTCTCTCCGCCCAACTATCTGACTGAGATTAGAAACGTGAAGTTAACGCATGAGTACTTCACTTTGTAAGGGAATACGTGTGGTTAATGCTAGGGGTAATGTATCATTAGAGTTGTCAGTTAACATTTGTTCAAGGAGGACTCTGACGGTGAAGTGTATGAACTGACCAATTAGGATGGGAAAACCACCGACTGTTTAGTTCTTCGCTTAAATTCATGCATGCAAGGGAGGAATGACACATGTTTCATATAACTGAAACATGTGTCATTTCACCTGCAGGTTACTTATCGAATTCAGCACGCACAAGGGCCGTTTATCAGGAAAAAATCCAAATAGAAATATTTTCGTGGACTAAGGGTCGAATTATAAAACTGAATTAAATTTATTATGATAATCCGTGGCTCAAAGAGCATTGGTTACTGACCCGGAGGTTGCGGGTTTGAATCCCGGCCGGAGCGGAAATTTCTGACCGAAATTTTTGGTTTCCGGAATGGCATGGATGTAAAGGTAAAGTTTTCTGAAGTAATGCGAAAGCGGTTCCGGGGTACACTTACCTTAAAAAAAAGAGAGAGAGAAAAAAAAAAGATAATCAAGACTGTCCTTTAGTCAAGCTCTAGTGATTGGTGATTGGTTGATGCTAAGCTGTGATTGGTTGATGCTCCGACTTGAGGGAGGGTCTGGCTTGTCTTAAAGTTAATCCTGATTTATGATTCGGTCCTAAGTACTGTTGCTAGTGAGGAGCCTTACAGTTTACAAATCGACGAGCCGCCACTTGGCCCGACTTGAAGTTGTCCTCTAATTTGCTACCTGGACTGGAAAAAAAACTTTTCTATTATTTTGAATTAAAAATTGCTACTTGGTTTGGTTTTCTGCTTTCGGCTTGTTTTGTTTTTGTTCGGAGAAATGGTTCAGGCAGATTACGTGGAGTCCAGAAGGGGAGGACGAACCTTGTACCCTTTGGGTTGGTCCGTTCCCACAACTTTGCCATTAATTCGCTCAACTCCACTTTACCATTCTCAGTACGCAGTAAGTAGTTGTAAGTCAGTCTGAAATAAAAGTTGTAATGAACTTTTATTTTCTAAAAATGAAAAGACATAAACTAGAGGAATGCTTATGTAGGTTCGCCTTTATTAGAGTTTCGTCAGACGTATTGTCTATAGAAATGAACTGTGGGAGTATTTTTCATCATATTATTTTGTGTTCATCACTTGAGTGGTATCACTATTGCTCAAATTTGCTTTACCTAATATTTGTCATACGGTGGACTTGAACCACCGACCTCCAGGTTGGGAGTCAACTATTTTACCGATCAAGCTTCTATGGTCCGTATATGGGACTTTAGGGAGTACGTCATAGATAGAAAATATAATTTTATTACATGTTATACTTACTTGGTCTTTCATTATCTCTCCCCCCCCCCCCCCCCCCCCCCCCTATTTCACCTGGACCACTTCCATCTCCCCCTCCTCTCATTTGTCCTTACACTTTAACCACCTCTTCTCGTTCTGCTTTCCAAGTTCTCCTGTGATACACACGAGACGTGAGGTTTCCTTCTGTACACCACGTCTATTCCGCCCGTATTCAATTCTATTCTATTTAATTCCATTACGTGAATGAAGTAATAAAGATACATTGAGGAGCACAATTCCGTGTCGACTGTTTGATGCACAGCGTACGTGAGCATCCACCGCGCTGCTCCAGTGTTGCTGACTCGGGGGGATTGTTGTTCTGATGCAGCACCCTGCTCTCGTGTTGCTGACTCGGGGGGGATTGTTGTTCTGATGCAGCACGCTGATCGCGTTTGTTTCACTCTTCCGACGACCTGACATATTTTCCAGAAAACGGTTGATTATAATGTTCTAACGGAGGAGTTTAATCTACTTGCAGAGATGTACGTGAGGGAGCTGCAGCAGCAATTTATTATGCTGCTCCTTCATTTTCCAAATGTACTTGTTCAGTGTTCAGTCAGTTGCAGACGCTCGTTTTTAATCCCCTCCATTCCACAGGTGTACTTAATATTAATTCCATTCTGGCAGAAAGATTCATTCTGCCCTTTCATTTCCATCACCGTTGATTTTTTTTTTTTGTCTGTTGAAAATCGTTCTTCTCCAGGATAGTTCCTTATCAGTAGCAAACCTGTCAGTAGAAGTCTCTATTTCTACTAGCTGTAGAGTTGTAGACTTCTTTCCGAAATTCAATTATTTATCTGATTGTTTGAAATCCTCCCTCAATTCGAAGAAGAATGGCCTCTTGTTGCTAGCCTCAACGAGTGACCTGGCATACCTAACTATTACTATCCGTTATATCTACTCTATGCTCAAATTCATTTGATGCTGACATGTTAAAAATACCTTGTAACTATTGTTCTAATTTCTTCTATTTTCAATTCCTACCATGTACCTACAAGAACCCTTTCAGTGTATTTCTGGAGAGAAGCGAGCTGCCGAATTTCTTAAACAACGATTGAGTCTGGCAAATCAAAAAGGAACGCCGTCAGCATTATGGGGTCTATCCCCGACGACGGCAAGATGGATGGAGTTTTTTATTTGTAAAGAATAAATAAATTTAATTATGTTTATTACCAGTCAAAAAAATTCAATTTCGTCCTCAGGTGTATATTCAAGTGCAGAACTATTGTTCTAATTTCTTCTATTCAATTCCTACCATGTACAATAACGCTTTCAATTTCGTCCTCAGGTGTATATTCAAGTGCAGAAATAACCCTTTCAATTTCGTCCTCAGGTGTATATTCAATTCCTACCATGTACAATAACCCTTTGAATTTCGTCCTCAGGTGTATATTCAATTCCTACCATGTACAATAACCCTTTGAATTTCGTCCTCAGGTGTATATTCAATTCCTACCATGTACAATAACCCTTTGAATTTCGTCCTCAAGTGTATATTCAATTCCTACCATGTACAATAACCCTTTGAATTTCGTCCTCAGGTGTATATTCAATTCCTACCATGTACAATAACCCTTTGAATTTCGTCCTCAGGTGTATATTCAATTCCTACCATGTACAATAACCCTTTGAATTTCGTCCTCAAGTGTATATTCAATTCCTACCATGTACAATAACCCTTTGAATTTCGTCCTCAGGTGTATATTCAATTCCTACCATGTACAATAACCCTTTCAATCTCGTCCTCAGGTGTATATTCAAGTCCAGAACGTGAACGACAATGTGCCCATGACCTTGGAGCCGGTGTACTACGCCCACGTAGCAGAGAGCCAGGCCGGCATTGTGCCCATCCTCCAGCTGGCGGCCAGTGATGGGGACCTGGACCCCGCCCAGAGGATCTCGTATAGGATCAGTGCCGGCAACCCGGAGAGCTACTTCAACATAGACATCGGGTCAGGTAAGCGAGACATCGGGTCAGGTAAGCGAGACATCGGGTCAGGTAAGCGAGATATCAGTCCTGCTTTCTAGTACGTTTCAGAGGAGATAAGTGAATGGGTGAGTAGAAGAACCAGGAATGTCAAAAATCGACTTTTCAGGAAAGCAAAAATAAGACAAATATTATCATGCTAATGAGTATGCTTCCCCCACTTTAAAATCGAAAAAAATTATACTTATAAGGGGTATTTCTCCTTCATATTCACAGAGACGATAGAAAAGAGTACATTCCTTCTTATTTTACGAAGAAAAAAAAAAAATCGATTCTTCTACTCACCCATTCAAGTATTCGTACAAGTAGAGCTTTATTTTAGACTGTCAGCGCAAAACAGGAAGTCTCATTGTACCAAAATTAGAGCTAAAATGAAAGAAACGAGTGGGTCTAACTTCATTTTTAGGCAAATTTTGATACTACGAGACTAGATCGATCTGTATAAATATGCAAATGATTTACAGAACTGAGTATTTGTGATTTCTAATAGTTAGAGAAGGAAGTGTTATTAAAAAAACAAACATATATGAACAGAAACATCAAGTTCTGAATACAAAATGTCGAAGCTAAGAAATTGTATCAAAAATGCTGCCACACTTCTAAGCACGGTGTAGCAAGTTGCAGATTCAAAGGTCACGGTTCTTGTCATAACAAAGTGGCACAATCTTATGAATACTAACTCTGATGAAAGCCCGTGTGTGTGACATAAGACGAAAAGACATCGAGCTTAACTATTGACGACGCTCAGGGAATACATTTTCTGAAGCCTATTTTCGTCCTCTTTCGCACACTTCCGCTTTCTCTCTTTCACATCATCTTTCTCCTTCATTCTGTCTCTCTCATTCTTAATTTAATCCTTTAGCTCCGAGGGATTGTTACAGAGCAGGGCCTACTTCTTCCCCTTCATCTCAATTCAAATTTTTGTTACTTTCTCTTAGAATAGCTGAATTTTCTTCATTCATACCATGGGAGCCTTGAGGCAACAGAAAAAAAGGTTTCCTTTGCAATTCTCCCATGAATACAATTCAAAAAGATACGCACTGAACTCATCGTGCATACTTTTGAACTGGAAAATATGGGTATGTAAATATGCTGTCTTTGTTCTACGCATTGATTGTTATGCAAACATGTTTTAGATTTTCAAATGGATGGATGAAGAGTTAGTAGAAAACATATTTCAGGAAATGATAAACGAAATATAAGAAACTAATCAGAAAACAGAGAGGAAAGATAATTACGAATAAAGAGGCATTTCATCTTTTTAACGAGAAAAACATTTGGCATTGTGAGAGAAAACACTTCCTTCTCTAACTATTAGACGTCGCAGAAGAATATAGCCTGACCTTGGAAAGCCACATGAAAAAGAATCCCCCGGCGAGACGGCCAGTAGTGGGTTCAACCACACCAGGGGCATTCTCTTCCACTTGACTTCCACTCGGCTAAGCACACATTTTCCACTCGGCCACACGCCTGACGCCACAGCTCTGTATAATTCTCACAAAGGCTACTCTGGAAAATCCCTTTTCTATTTTTTGCTGATGACGAGATCCCCTTGTTGTGATGCCGCGCACGTCCCGGCCCCTGCGGCTATCCCTGCATTCCACGCCGCCCCGCCCCCGCCAGCTTATCCTCCTAGAGAAAGGAAAATAAAAACAAAACCAAACAAAGATAATATCAACTTTGGACAGCGATTCTCAACTGGATATCTGCCCCATTTGTGGTCATGATTATTTCATTCAAATAGGAAATTTTTTTCTCTTTCATCTGTGTCTAGAAACCAAGGGAGTGGTGACCCTGTTTTCGATCCAACTTCGCAAATGCTGCAACACACCAAGGATGTTTTTAGTACAAAAAAAAAGTTATTAAATGCTATCAGTCCATGTTGATCTCCTATAATAAATAGAACAATTAGTCACTGGGGAGCTGACTACAAAGCTTTCGTAGGTTATCAAGCACTTCTATACATGTACATATATTGTATACCCTTCATATGTATAGCTTTGTACAAGGTACAACTTAATTAAAAATGGAGACAACCAATAAATCTCTGCCCGGTTATGTTTGAGTGTTTCCATGTTCCCCATACATTAAATCTCCATAAGTAGAAGCTGCTAACCAACATGTGGGTGGGAATTTTCTATCAATCTAGGTCAATTTGAGTAGAGTCAGAAGTAGCAAGTAGACTCTTTGATGTTCAAATTGAAGGGAATGCCCAAATTAGTCCTTTCATCCTTTCCTCCAGGCGGACCCAAGTGCAATCATAATCAATCCTCATACTTATGGCTTGTTATGTCGTTTCCATTAAGCTGAAGGGAATGACGTACTTCCACTTTTTCCTAAACTGCCCAAAATATAGCCTGAACTCCTTATTATTTGCTTGGGGTTGTGTTATGTATCATGTGATATGAGATGGTTCATGTCGTTATTATAGCGATTTTAAGTCCCTGTTTTATCAATTACAGTAAAGTGGGTGATAATTCTGTGATTAGCCGTAATCAGCTGATTAGTGCTTATCAGAATCTTATCGCCGTGTTCAATGTAATTGATAACGCCCCAAGTGGAAAGCACATTTTCTTCACTTTTCTTAACGTCACAGGTTATTTTAGACGATGCGTTGCTCTCCATTCGCCCTTGTTGAATCGAGAAGTCAGCATTGTCACAAGGTTTTGAATTTGAACTATTACAGAAAATTGAATGGAATCATGGAAAATTAAAGGTTTTAGGAATTTTCAAATTCCCATTTAGAATTTATTTCTGTCTTGCACAACAGATACTCTGTTTTGTTCATCCTGCAATAATGTGACTAAAGAGTTCCTTTACTCTCACAGTCTAAGCAATGTCTAATTTTTTTTGTTCAGTAGCTTGATCGATGAGGCAGCGGACTTGTAACCTGGAGGTCGGCGGTTCAAGTCCCGGTTTCAGCGTGGATTTAGTAAAGCGAGTTTGAGTAGTTGTGATATCATGAAAGCGACTAACACAAATATGATAACTTTTTCCAACTTTTCCAAAATTTTTTTTAAATAAAATAACTTTAAAATTGAATCGACAATGTTTCCTTATTTTAAAATAAGCACTGTACAAACAGTAATGGCCTCAGCCAACTAGTAGTAGCTAGTCCTCACCCCTCCTCCCTTCCCCTTCCCCAGGCCTCAGCCAACTAGTACCTAGTCCTAACCCCTCCTCCCTTCCTCCCTTCCTCTCCCCCAGACCTCAGCCAACTAGTAGCTAGTCCTCACCCCTCCTCCCTGCCTCTCCCCCAGGCCTCAGCCAACTAGTAGCTAGTCCTCACCCCTCCTCCCTTCCTCTCCCCCAGGCCTCAGCCAACTAGTAGCTAGTCCTAACCCCTCCTCCCTTCCTCTCCCCCAGGCCTCAGCCAACTAGTACCTAGTCCTCACCCCTCCTCCCTTCCCCTCCCCCAGGCCTCAGCCAACTAGTAGTACCTAGTCCTCACCCCTCCTCCCCTCCCCTCCCCCAGGCCTCATCAGCACCACGGGCCGCAAGCTGGACCGCGAGAACCAGGCCGAGCACGTGCTGGAGGTGACGGTGACGGATGACGGCCCCCCCGCCGCCCTCTCCTCCACCACACGGGTCATCATCACCGTGGAGGATGTCAACGACAACGCGCCCGAGTTCGAGCAGAGCTTCTACCACATCAGCATCCCCGAGACCAGACACCGGGACGAGCCCTTGGCCCAGGTGAGTTCTGGAATTCCTAGCCTCCTGAGACCTGAGTGTTTTTTTCTTTTTACTGGATATAGACCGAACGTTTTAATTGTAGAACATTGAGTTTTACTTCATACAGACCTGAAGGTTAGAATTTTTTTCCATGCATATAGACCGAGGCGATCTACTCCTAGAACATTATTTTGAACATGTTCGGTAAAAAAATTAAAGACACTCAGGTTTATATTGAGGAGATTTCAATGTTCTACCAGTAGAACTTCAGGTCTCAGGAGGCTAGAGGAAAGGGATCTGTTTGTTTCCTGGAATTCCTAGAGCAAAGGGATCTGTTTGTTTCCTGGAATTCCTAGAGCAAGGGGATCTGTTTGTTTTCTGGAATTCCTAGAGCAAGGGGATCTGTTTGTTTCCTGGAATTCCTAAAGCAAGGGGATCTGTTTGTTTCGTGGAATTCCTAGAGCAAGGGGATCTGTTTGTTTCCTGGAATTCCTAGAGCAAGGGGATCTGTTTGTTTCCTGGAATTCCTAGAGCAAGGGGATCTGTTTGTTTCCTGGAATTCCTAGAGCAAGGTGATCTGTTTGTTTCCTGGAATTCCTAGAGCAAGGGGATCTGTTTGTTTCCTGGAATTCCTAGAGCAAGGGGATCTGTTTGTTTCCTGAAATTCCTAGAATAAGGGGATCTGTTTGTTTCCTGGAATTCCTACAAAGGCAGATCCCTTCGTTCTAGGAATATCCATATCCAGGTTCGACTGTATAAATTACCAATATTAAAAATATTTGGGGTATTCCTAGAATCTGCCTTTGTTTCCTATAATTATAATTTAGATTTTTTTAATTATCAATATAAAAAAAGTATTTTTTTTTTCAAAAACGAACACAGTACTTCAGATTTCTAATATTAGAAATTTCTTGCAAGTAATTAAGTTTGTCCTAGAATTTGCCTTTCTCTCCTCGGATTAGAATGTTGATTTAGTTCATTTTATAGGATAGGAATTTTCAATATTAAAATCAATTATGTGTTTCCTGAAATTCACCTGTTTTTTCTACAGTCTCGAATCATGTGATTGAATCGCAATTTACCAGTTAACAGCGTTTTATATTTATCAGTTTCCCGCTAAGTCTAACATGTTGCAGCAAGTCAAATCATTTCTCCCACGTTTCCACAAGAAGGCATCCCCCGCGCTATTATAGAAGAAGCTCTTGATATTTCATCATAAAATATGCTAATAGACAGGAAAGTAAAGGAAGGAATATTATTAAAAAAACTGGAAACATGCTTTTCCATATTTTATTTCCCGCTTCTTCCAGACTCCTCCCGATTCAATTTCTTCGCTTTTGAGTTTCTCATTCACCATTACCGTAACCCATATTTTCCGTCTTGACCCTTTTTAAGCCCTTTATATCCCAGGAAATAAGAGTTGTAGCCCTATCCGTGATCCATTAATATTAAAACGAACTCTCTTTATCAATCCTCGGCAATGTATATTGGATGTAAAACCTTTTATACTAGTGTAAATAATGGAATTCTCTGTGCTTTTCTGTTTTACTTTAATCTCTTTTCTTGCAAAAAGTCTATAGGCATAAAGAACTCCTCTCTTTCTTTTCACACACAACCGTGGTCACTATTGATTTTTTCAAGTCATGATCCCAAAGCAGCCTGTTAGAATAGCATAGAATATTTCATTATACTCAAATTTTCATGATAAGCTACACACAAATTGACTAAACATTTTGTGGGCTTGTTTGTTTTCCTCTGTTCTTCTTTGTCATAGATCTCAATTACATAGTCATTAATGGGTTAATCATATCTTGTTCTTGAACACCAACAATAAATATTTATTTGCATATTTTTAAGGCTCATCCAGAAGCTATTTTTTCTTCATTAAGTTTTTTTTTGCTCTACTACCTTATAACAGACATTTAGTTTTCAATTATTATGCTCTTTTATATTGTATGAATGTCAATATGTCATAAAAAAATATTTCATGCAAAAATAATGCTGCGTAGGCTACATATTTAATTTTATGTAATTCAATTTTACCCCACCATAGTGTTGTGTATTGTTTACTAACTACTGCACTTACTAAACATTCTTGTTCTACATTAAACATACACATGCAGTTAGTCCCAATTTCCAGTCTCATTATTTTCCCCTTTATCTTGTGTACAGCACACTCCTGGTGGTATCAAAGATTTGGCTTTTCTTGGTAGAGCAGGATCCACTCAAATAGTTATGAGCTATTATTCCATGAACGAAATATGAGTTGCCTTGGTTCTAACAATGTCATTGGATAAGGGCACGCCCAAGTGTGAATCAAGAGCAAAGTTATGCTTTTAATTAATTTAACTTATAAGTTTAAATAATACTGTACAAGTTCTAGCACCTAGCATGTTTGTTGCGGCAGCCTGGACGAAGCTCGCGATAATCTACTTTGTGTTCTTGGTTAGGTTCCTATTTGTTCGGCTACATTAACTTTTATAGCTTTCTTAAGTAATTCTTTCTTTCTCTTCTTTCTCGGCTTTCGTATTAAACATGATGGCGCTTTTTTCTTAACTGCCTAGCTAAGATTTTACAACGTTCTTTTTTTCTCGTATTAAAATTATCATTATTTTCTTGTTACTTGGTGGTTTTAATGACATTTCTTTTACTTACTTCACAACAGTCTCATTCTATACAACACACTCGTACTCGTGTAATATTCTTTTATGTCTTGATAGAATTGCTAGCAGAGTTTCAGAATATTTGCTTTTCTTCTAGATTGTTGGCGCAATGTTGAAATCTAAGTAAGTAGTATCAATATTATGTGCTGACAAATGTTCAGCATAATTCCGTTGATGGTTTATTTTAAACTTGTTAGGATTCGCAGGGACCAGGGCCTGTATACGTGTAGTATACGAGTAGAAATATGTAAAGCTGATCAATTTTGTAACTGTTGAAATACTCTTCTATGTAATGTCCACTTTTTGTGGGTAAAACATAAATAATTCCTGAGAGGTAACATTACTATGCTCTTGACTTAAAAATTCTTGAATGCCGTGAAGCAAAAATATTGGTGTGGATTTACACTTAAGTATCAGAATCTGTCACCCAAGGGTAACTCAAATTCAGCCCTGTAAACAATTTTAAGCTGCCACCTACTGATTTCTTGTCAGGACAATTTCTTGTAGGCGGATAAATCCTGCTTTCGTAAGAGTCCTTTGCTTAGAGTGCTCTCATTTTCTATTGTTGTGTTATTATTGCTGCCAGTGATGTTTTCATTTTTGCAAGGCTGTTCACTTTTCTCATGTGGAAAGTTTTTTTTAAACGAGATTTTATTTTCCTGGTTTCTCCTATCGTTAGATATTATTTGCATGTAGGAGGTACCTAACTACCTAGGGGCTCTATACTTTTCACCAGTTAGGATGACGCTTTACGATATCTTTGAAAGTGACGAAGTTTAATTTTGTTTCATTCCATATCATGAATTGGCTGAACAATCGTATCTAGATAAAATTAATTTTAATGTGTTTCCTAAGAATTTTGATATTTTGTATTTGAGTTCTTAATATTATTAGATATATTTTTAATGAGGTTTTTTTTTTTTTTTTTTTTTTTTTTTTTTTATAAATGTGGTTCTTTAATATTAAGATACTATTAAGTAAACTCCAACTATTTTCCTGGCATTGCTGGTGCATTACTTATCCGGTATGCATTTATATTAAAACAAATCAATGGCCGGGCGAATATCTTAACTACGAAATTTTAAGTTTTCATGGTCCAACCGTCCAACAGGAATGTGTATACATTAGGGTGGCCCTTAGCTATAGAGGAGGATTTTTTTCCCCAGATTTTTTCCGCTCCATCGGCAAAATATGGTTCCAATTAATATTAAAAAAATCTGGAAAAAGTTTCAGCTCGATCAAAGGTCGTTAACACGTGCCGCCGGGACCTTTAAGTTTAGATCTGCAATCGGAAGGGGCAATATACGTTTTTCAGCATAATGTTGATCCTAACTTGAAGAAACTTCATCTCACAGAAAAAAATATAGAATGTAAAATGTATGGAAGGGTTTTCTGTTTATTATTTGGTACATAATAATTTTAGTGGGTAGCACAGCATTATCGAGACACCTGATAATAGCATTTGTCTAAGTAACTCACTACTGTTTTTTCGTAATATTAAGTAGAAAATTAGATAACTATCGTTTTTTAGATTTTTTCTATTTAAGTTGAAGAAAAGAACATTGAACATAATTATTGTAATAATATTCATACATTCATTCTATTAAAATAAATGCGAGATAGAAGTTCACAAATAAGTAAATCCTGCTGTCCTACTTGCTATGAGTTTTCAAGAGATACTCTTTTGTTGGTTTAGGATACTGACTTTTGTGATCTTTGACAACTTGAATGACGAATTGTTTTTGGTTTTCACTCTTTGTTAGCTGATTATTGTATTCGCACATCAATTTAACTCCTCTTTCTGCTGTTTTTATTTCTACTTTTAAAACTTTAATCTTGTTATACGCGTCTTGGAAATTTTCATTTTCTCACCAGTCAGTAGGATCTAGAGAGAGAAAAGATTTGTTTATTTGAAACCTCTCAAAGAAAACCTGCCTCTCCTCTGACACAAAAAAGTCCAGCTCCTTGCTAAGCAAGTTTAAGATCTTTAGTTTTACAACCATACTTGTATTTATTTTGTTTCTTCCCCTCTTTAGTGAAGGACTTAACCATGTTAGATTTTACAACATTTGAGATATCTATCAAAAAACCCCAACCATACTGCCTCTTCACTCAAATACTAGAGATGGTTTACAATATTTTTTTATGCCACACTAGATACTCGTACTTCAAGGTCCATTTTTTGATACGCAAGAAGATTCTTAATAAATGAGAGATCTAGTCTTGGCGCTGTAATACCTACAGGTGCAGTATACCAAGACTCAATATAAAGGAAAGTTAGTCTGGCTGGGGGACGTTAAACAGGGAGAAGACCAGTGTCCCGCTAGAGGACTATTAACAAAGAACAGACTAGCCAACCCTTACTTATAAAGAAAAGTCCAAGTCCTCATGATGGTTGATCGCAATGTGGTTCAGGACGAGCCAACTTTGAAATAAAGTTGGCTGGAGACCATCACTCACCCCTCCAGCTGTAGCCAAGCTGGCTACAACAACAATAAATAAAAGTTACAAACAAACAAATATCAAGGATGGTCTTGAGTTCTTCAGCAGTCATTAAGAACTCTTTTCTAAACTCTGGTATTTGAGTGAAGAGGCAGTAGGGTTGGTGTTTTTTGATAGAGATATCTCAAATGTTGTAAAATCTAACATGGTTAAGTCCCTCACTAAAGAGGGGGGGGGGGGAAAGAGAAGTACGGTTGTAAGACTAAAGATCTTATAAACTTGCTTAGCAAAGAGCTGGACCTTTTTCAGTCAGAGGAGAGGCAGGTTTTCTTTTAGAGGTTTCAAATAAACAAATCTTGTCTCTGTCTAGATCCTAGTGACTGGTGAGAAAATGAAAATTTCCAAGACGCGTATAACAAGATTAAAGTTTTAAAAGTAGAAATAGAAACAGCAGAAAGAGGAGTTAAATTGATGTGCGAATACAATAATCAGCTAACAAAGAGTGAAAACCAAAAACAATTCGTCATTCAAGTTGTCAAAGATCACAAAAGTCAGTATCCTAAACCAACAAAAGAGTATCTCTTTAAAACTCATAGCAAGTAGTACAGCAGGATTTACTTATTTGTGAAATTCTATCGCGCATTTATATTAATAGTATGGATGTATGAATATTATTACAATAATTATGTTCAATGTTCTTTTCTTCAACTTCAAATAGAAAAAAATCTAATATACAATAGTTTTCTACTTTATATTACGAAAAAACAGTAATGAGTTACTTAGACAAATGCTATTATCAGGTGTCTCGATAATGCTGTGCTACCCACTAAAATTATTATGTACCAAATAATAAAAAGAAAACCTTTATATACATTTTACATTCTATATTTTTTTCTAGTATACGATAGTTTTCTAAATTTCTACTTAATATTACGAAAAAACAGTAGTAAGTTACTTAGACAAATGCTATTATCAGGTGTCTCGATAATGTTGTGCTACCCACTAAAATTATTATGTACCAAATAATAAACAGAAAAACCTTCTATACATTTTACATTCTATATTTTTTTCTGTGAGATGAAGTTTCTTGGAGTTAGGATCAACATTATGCTGAAAAACGTATATTGCCCCTTCCGATTGCAGATCTAAACTTAAAGGTCCCGGCGGCACGTGTTAACGACCTTTGATCGAGCTGAAACTTTTTCCAGATATTTTTAATATTAATTGGAACCATATTTTGCCGATGGAGCGAGAAAATTCCGACTTTCGAAAATAAGGGCCACCCTAGTATACATTGTGCAGTTTATTCATTGTATTATTCATGATTCCATTTTGAAGTTTGTACAAAAACGTATTAAAATATAGGAATAAGTTTCAAACAATAGGGAAAATACAATTAAACAATATAATGCACATGAGATCAAGTGGAACTAGAGTTGGGGATCTAAACTGAAACTTTCCGTGTCCAAATGGAATTTAAATATCATTAACATCGTCCATTTCTCATAGTAAATTCGAATAATCATAATCTCATTTTTCCCCCTAATATTAAATTTCTAATCGTTTTTTTAACACTTTTATGACGGGTCATTCATAATTATATGTGAAGACCATTTGTCAAATAGAATAAAAAATCCTCCCAATTTGGATTTTGACCACATAATAATACGTCTTGGGCTTACTGCTGGAAAAATGGAACACGTCCTAGTCGGAAGTTATAAATAAGGCGATATTATTATTATCATCATATTTAGTTGCTTGATTTAGTTCCATTTCTTTAATTCTGAATTAGCTTTAAGTGAGTACCAATGTAATTGGTTAAAGTCGATACTTGTAACGGCTTTGACTGTTTGGTATATTCACTATAATAAAATAAAATTGAAAATTAAATCATCAGAGAGATGAGCTCATGTATTTTGTGTTCCCCAGACTGGGTCCGGAGAGTCGGAGGCTACTCTGGAGGTTCTGTTCGAGAACTCCACCTGGGAGAACTTCCACGAGAGCAACATCACCGGGGATTTCCTCTTCAGGGTAAGTCTCTCTATTTCACTCTTCTCTAGACACCCCGCCGCCGTGGTGAAGAGTTACGCACCCCTGTCTCTTAGTCTGAAGGTTGTGAGTTCGAATCTGGGCTGGTGTAGGTGAAACTCTGGTTTAGGTGAATTTTCAAAGGGGGTTTTAAAATTTTCAAAGCTGAATCAAACGGGCAATAGTTCGAGCATCAGGGGCACGCTTCCTCTCAGTAGTGAGTTTGAAGAAATGTTTTACCTTTGAAATATAATTATGATTGTTATGATAATATTTTCAGTTATAATATCTCACAGAAGAAATACGGCATGCCTAGAAATTTGAAATTATTTAAATATGCGCGATTTTTTTTCTTTCATAAATAACCGCAATACTACTGATATCTAATATGGGGTGCAATTGTTCTAAATAATGGACAAAGCACATAGAAATTTCTTTTTTTTAGAAAAGACCCCCAGAAATAATGTAATATTAGATATTATTGGATCTATTGTGTATGACGGACAAAATTGAAGGAGATAACTCTGACATATTGTTTAAATTTATATAATTCTGCTTGTTTTCTTTCATACATTCCCCAAAATCGTAAAAAATTCTACACATTCTCCAAGCTTTAGTAACTCTCATTTCGTATGGTACACGAGCAATAACCTCGCACCTTCTCCTTCATACCTTGCGAGACTCCTGTCATACTTTGTGTCACCTGCGATATTTTGGATATCCCCCTGTATTCTTACCCTGTGTGCCCTATATGAGCCCTAGTTTCCAAGCTGTGTGACTTCTATTTCGTACCCGCCCCCTGAATTCAGGGACAACTGCGGGGTGAATGTCCGAGGTGAGAGGGATACAAGCTGAAATTTGGAAGAAAGAAAAATTTGCCTGAAGAATGGAGATAGAGTGGGGAAAAGAGGGTGAGAAAAATACTTAGAGAGGGGGAAGAGATGAAAAAAGAAAAAATGTCTGTATAAAATCTGGCCAGGAAAGATATAGATAGTATTACACTCGCATGTAGATATATCGGCATACGAAGGAGTTTTCAATATATTTTGCGTGACCCCGAATATACAGAGGAGAGGCACTTGAAAGTGACTTATATTCATCGCTTATACACTATACAATGTGTGTGAGATCGTCACTCACCCAAACTAAAAAAAGCTATGTAGTCTATCGTAAAATAATTCCTTCGTAACCTATCTATCTTTTCGTTCAGGGAAGCTATTATAACTTATTTTATAAGTATTGATTCGGGGAGTAGATCAGCAAAAACCCAATTGGTCTTGCTTTTTGGTTACGGTCTAAATTAACGTTACCTGCGAACTTCGAAGGTTATCTTTCATACTTTCGAGAGCGAGTGTCCAAACCATCATGACTCTGATTGAGGTGGCTGTCGAAAAATGCACCTGTTGAACAGGAAAACGCTAAGAAAAAGTTCTTCGTCTAAGTTAGAGTGACCACGTCAGCAGGGACTGGTATGGAATGCGGATCTAGATAGTCTAATGCACGGGAGTATGGAATATCGTCTGCTTGACCCGGAGGAAATATAAAGAGTTCAGAAATGTCGATGTGTAGGATTTGTGTATATCATTTCTCAGCTTATTTAAGGGGTAGGGCGGGGGTGACTGCCTCGGGCGACATCCGAATAACAGACATTAAGGCGCACCGGTGTTGACCTTTTCTTGCTTTTATTCGGGTTTTGCCCAAGCCGCCCGGACGACAAAAAGTGAGATCTGTCATAAAGGTGGCAGACCTTTATGGAATAAAGTATACAGGGTGTATGAAAAAAAAGGAGCCAGTCAAAATATCTCGTCTATGGAAGCGATTTTCAGAAAATCCTGAAACATGTGTCTCATTATATGGAAGGGGAAACTTTTTCAGGGGGTTTAATTTTTCATACTTTTAACAGGGGCGGTCCTAGGGGGGTCAACTTTGGAATCTTAAATGGAACCACTCTATTTGTAATACATTTCTGAAAAGTAGTTGTCATTAGAAGTATTTTAAAACTATTTTGAGATTTTGAGTCAAAACAGGTCCGGAGATATCGTACATTTCATTTCACATGTTTCAGTAATTTTTTTATAAGAAATAAATTTGAATTTTGTAAAAAATGGTTTTTCAATTGAAATAATGAAACATTCCTGCCTTTTTGATACCATTAGCTTTACCAGGGAAGATTTCAAGGGGTCAACTTTTTTTATTTTGTAAAAACCATCCTTTTTCGAGAATAATTTGTGAGAAATAAATGCAATGATTTATGTTGTTCAATGTAAAATAAAACAGGGCCCGATTTACTTCAAATTAATGTGAAAAAATCCAAAACCCGCGTGCAGTACTAGTCTCCGGACCTGTATTCAAGGGTACCTTAAATTTAGATTAAACAACAACACTCGGTGTATTTATTTACCATAGACTATACTAAAAAAAGACTAGTTTTTAGACAATTAAAAAAAAATGACCCCTTGACACCTTCCCTGGTAAAGCTAATGATATAAAAAAGGCATGAAAATTTAATTCTTTCAAATAGAAAGACATGTGTTTAACATTTTTTAATAAAAATACCATTAATTACTTATAAAAAATAACTGAAACCTGTGAAATGAAATGTACGATATCTCCGGCCCTGTTTTGATTAAAAATCTCAAAATAGTTTTAAAATACTTTTAATGTCAACTACTTTTCAGAAATGTATTACAAATAGGGTGGTTCCATATAAGATTCCAAAGTTGACCCCCCTGGGGCCGCCCCTGTTAATAGTATGAAAAATTAAACCCCCTGAAAAAGTTTCCCCCTCCATATAATGAGACACATGTTTCAGGATTTTCTGAAAATCGCTTCCATAGACGAGATATTTTGACTGGCTCCTTTTTTTTCATACACCCTGTATAAACAATATACACCGACCTCAGTAGCTTGATCGATAAGGCGGCGGACTCGTAACCTGGAGGTCGGTGGTTCAAGTCCCGGTTTCAGCGTAGATCTAGTCAAGCGAGTTTGAGTAGTTGTGATATCACGAAAGTGATTAACACAAATATGATAACTTTATAAACAATATACATAGTTTCATGGTTTGGATGGATTCACTACCTGCAGCTTGTTGTTGATGAACCAACAGTTTCCGAACACTACACCACTGCTCCGAGGGCTTGAAGAGAGATGGTGAGAGTACCTTTTCATTTGAAAGTTGATTTCTGTTTCATATTAAAAAATTCAAGAGCATTACAAGTTTAATACTATGAGCTGCAATGAATAAGTACAATTTCATAAATATGTGTTTGAATTAAAACTTTAAATAAATTTATTTCGAAACTTTAAAAAAAACACATGGAATTTCAGGAAAATTTCTCAACTTTATTAAATTATTAAATAGGTACCCTGAAACTAAGTTACTTTCTATTCTACTGTGTACAAGCACAATATTTATTTTATTCGTGGCAACCATTTGAATTGATTTGTATACATAATACTAATTTCATTTTGTGTTCCGTGTAAACTATAGGTTCCGTCGAAATACTGAGCAGATTGATAGTGTACGATTTCTATAATTTAATACATAAGTAGAAAGGCCGAGCATTTTCTCTACAAATATGACAGGAAGAAGAAAGAAGACATTATTTGTTCTTGAATTGCTTATTAGTTTTATTACATTTAATTTTGTGATAGAAAGTTCTGTATGGCCCTCTGTCGATGATTAAATTTTGAATTAAAAGTGTTTACGGCGTTTGACGTCACTGATGTAGTCACAACCCACTACTGTACCTACATATTTTGGAACAAGGTTTTACTTACCATACAGGTACTCATATTAACCTTACCCACCATAATGTCAGCAGAACAGGGGGCCATATTGCCAGCAATACAGGGGGCCATATTGCCAGCAGCACGGATTCAGAACGAACTCTAACATCCGTATTTTTTAAACAGAAACAAAAATCTAAATACGTCTGTTAGTCTTGCCATCACCTGCTTTACCATCTCCACAGTATTTACCATGTTGTTTGTCCTTAGCTTTGCTGAGACCTTACCCTTATAATCAGAATAATATTTCGCAAATCTGCACCGTGTCCCGAGCCCTTTCCTGTTTAAGTGTTGATATACGCGCATATGTTGATTTCACAAGTATTTTTTATTGTTATCTCAACTTTTGAATTTTGCCAATTTACGGTAGGTATTTCCTTTGTATGAGCTCATAGTTGCATTATCCAGCTCTCCTGTGTTGATATAGCTGCCATTGTAATCTGGTTTCATGCTCCTCTTAACATAATTATTTTACGAGTAGCTTTTCAAAAGAGAAAAAATGTATTTTTTTTTATAAATCCAAACATACATTTTTACATTTTTTTTTTATCTTCCTGAATCCAGAAGCCTTCTCTTTTTGTTCCTAGTGATTCTAGCGTTAGATTTTTTATAGAGACCTGATAAGATTTCAAGGGAGGGTTAAACGTCCCCAGTCTCCCACTTTTAATTGACATGAGTATTTCTTGCATCCTATAATTTTGAATCTGGATGCAGGATGAATACCAGATCATTCGTTTGGGTTCATTTGGAGCAAGGCTGGGTGTTGAGGCCGAATTAAGCATTCTTTTGTGACAAAAAAGGCATGTCACAAAAAGGTTGCAGTTAGAGCTTTCGTACCCGACAGCCCTACTAATATACCAATAAAATTTGATCTGCTTATAAAGCAAATAAGCAAAGCTTCGTCCTAGCTCATCCATACTCAAATTTGGCCCAAATTTTGTGTAACAACATCTGTCCCAGTGTACCCGCACACCAGTTGGCCGTGTTAATACCTTATATACGAGCCATACAACCTGGAAACGGGTCACCTTTTCAAGCTCATATCTACTGTTAAAAAAGATACACTTCTATATGAAAATGTAATAAAATATAGAAGAGTATTACACTGAAAGTATAACAATGTAACCCCCCTCCGCCTCCCCCCTTCCCTCTCCTTGTATTGTGCAATACGAGCTGGGTGGGGAGGGGGAGGTAGTTTATTTTTTCAATTTTTATTTGGCTTATCTCTAAAGTCACCTCCAATGCAATGCCTCTCCCTCTCCTCGTGCCTATCCCCCACCCCCCTACACCTCCACTAGGTTATCCTCCGTTGTAATTAATTTAACCCGCTCACGGCTCAGTCCTGGATGTACCTACGAGATCTAATGTATGTCACTGTATGTCGGTGTACCTTGGACAAGAAAGTTTTGCCATTTGTGTGTGTATTGTATAATCATCATAGGGTGGCGTCATCGTGAACGATGGTAGCCAGACAGTGGAGGAATGACTCAGCACTTCTACCTCTGTCTTTACAAGGAGGCTAATAATGAGCCCCCAGAACCAAGCCAATGCTGGTCTACTCCCTCTTTATAGTCCCCCGGCCAGACAGTCACCCTGGTCGAGTTTATAATATGTAGGTTTTTTGTTGTTATGTCACAACTTCAGTGGGTAGCTCAGCATTATGAGAAACCAAATTTCAATATTTTCAAAATCCATATCCCCTCTTGTACTGCCGCCAGTGGTCGCTATCCATGCATATTGCGACCATTTTTTCCTGCGTTAGATGCGGTACACCACTCGACCAGGATGACTTTACGGTGTTGGTACACGTTAGGGAAAAAACGTATCTGGCCCTATCTCAAATTTGAGACTTAAACTTACCTTGGTTAAACACTTAAAGGATGTGTCTAGACATGCGAGATTCTAGGTTTACATAATACAATGAGGCTACAATGTACTTGCACTTACTAATGCAGGTAGGTGGTAAGTATCTGCTGAGGTGAAATTCCAGGTGGTTACTCTCTTTTCTGCGAGCTTGTTAATTTTTCTTCACTTGTGTCCGGAACCAAGTTTCCACTCAAGGCTGGCCTTGGTCTTCACTCAAGTGACTTTTTAGAATTTCTCCATTAAATATTTTTTAAAGGTAAAGTGGAGGGAAGGGTAGTATTTCCTAAACGAGTTTAAGATACTTAAGTGTTAAAGTGTCCTCGATAAAAAAGGTTGTTATAGAAGTACATTGGATCCGCTAGGCTAGGTTGCATGTAATTTCAGTTTAGATCACCCCCGCTGGAATTGGCTGGTGAGGGGACGGGACATTATGCTATCAAGTGTTTAGCATAATTAATACCTACTATTATTATTCAGGGATATAAATTACATTATCTCTGGGAACATAAATAGAGAGAGACAGAGAACTTATTACAGCTTCTCTCTCTCTTTTCTGCTCTTCTTCTCCCTTGCCTCTGTGTATTTTTTATTATTATTTATATTGCTCTCCTGTTTCCTTCTCCCTCTCTTCTCTCCCTCCCTCCCTCTTTCTCTCTCTCTCCCTCCCTCCCGTTTTTCCTCTTAAATTTGGACCCTTCTCCCCCCCTCCGGAATATTTGAAATCTATATCCAATCTCTTACTTTAACATTGTTTTACTTTTACCTATAGTCTCAGAGATCTCTTTCCAGTGGTTAATAAATTAAAATCGTCAGGTGAGAGGGAAAATAGCACCTGTAGTAATTTTTTATATAAGTACTTATATTTAAAAAAAAATATAAGTATCATATAGAATTATACTCATCGCAATAATAACTCAGAACACTTAGAACGGCAGCTATTAGAATGCCTAGGTAATTTATTCACAAAGATAAAAAAGTTTTAATTGAAAAAGTAGTTTTCAAACAAGAATAAATTGAGTTGAAGTGGGAAAAACAAGTAGAAATGAATGAAAGAAATATGAAACAGCGAAGAAAATTTCTCAGATAAATATTGACCCTTTTTAATTTTAGAAAAAATATTTTTGTAGAATAAATACCAACAGTAAAGTGTTTAATGATTGAATCTGTTTATGAAATGTAAAGCACATTATGAAATGTTATTTGTTGCCTAGTAACCAGCAACAGGCAACTCTTACTTATCAAGCCGCATGCTGCTGGTTCTCTTAGTGTCGAGTTCAGAAAGTTACCTTATTAACCGATTGATATAATTAAAAAAAAAATATTAATTCAACTAATTTGCAGATATAGAACTTTATAGATACTTGTATGTCATCCGAAAAGAGAAAATTTTGATTCGTTTTTGAGATTAATGGTGGAGCTCAAAAAAGCACATTACGAATTAGACATTAGATTTAGAGACATGGGAAGTTATCTTATCTAGTTACTAGATGAAAAAGAACGCAATAAAGGCTCGACAGATTTCATCTGCAGTCATCAACCCCATCACTCTGTCCTACCCCAACATCTCCTTGGTCCTAACTTTTCCTGTGGCTTTCCCGCCTAATAGCCGTAGATAGTGTAGCTACACACTGTGCTTGTGCTAATGCTGCAAGCAATATCTCGGAGAGTAAATCTTCATTTCTCGGGGCGTTGTTCCCTGCTTATCCTTCCCACTCCTCAGCCACCTCCTCCTCCTCCCCCTTCTCCTCCTCCTCCTCACCATTACCCACTCCTCTCCCTCCCATTCTCTAGCTTTAGGATAGTAATTAAAATTTAAAACCCCAAAACAAATGACTATTCAGACAGCTTACAGTACAGGGTGTAATACCTCGGCGGGGAAATTCAGATGCAGGCCTCGTCTCGCTTGGGAATAGTTTGGTTAAAATTTAGAAAAGGTCTGTTTCGGCTTTTTTCCTGATCTAATTTTTTTGATGGGTTTTATTTAGTGGGCTGACCAAAAAAAGATGGTTTTTAAAAAGAAAGAAAAAAATCTCTTTAGTTTTACCATGGCACTTCACACAACAATTGTTTACCATATTACTGAAAAATGCTACTTTGGTTCATATACATTTATTTGTATTTATAATTAGATTTAATGGTTTTCCATACACCCAGATATGTAAATTATGAAATTTGATGGTTTCCTAAAAAACACCAAAATAGTTATTAAGCTGAATGGAAAGGTATCTAAACACCTAAATAATAATTAAATTTTGTGGTTTCTTAAAAACACCCATGTAATTCTTAAATTTAACAGATTTTTCAACACCCTGTAAATGAAACAGGGACAGTAAATAAGGTGGTGAAACCAGCGGGATTTTTTATAATCATTTGGATTTCAAACGATGCGTTCTTTTGACTTTTCCCATCCTTCCCCCTGACTACTGACCCAGAAAGAAAAGTTCATAAATTCGAGAAAGTTATATCTCTTCCATAATTTTAATCTTTTCTCTTTTCATTACGACTTTTCCCTCTGATCTTTTTACAACTATTTCTTAAAATATGACTCACTTTAAAAAATTGTTCCATTTTCTCTTTTCTCTCGCGCGTGGAGGTTGCAAGTAGGTAGCGCGGAGGTAGCAAGGTTCTAATTTATATTCCGCTGATGAGACAACTTCTTTCTATTCTTCATTGCAACTCTTTTCTGTTTCGTTTGAATAGGTTGAAGAGAGAAGCAGAGATGTGGATAATGTTCTCTTTTGATCTAGCTACGCGTCATTAGCGTCATACCCTCTCAACTCTTCAATACAACTCTGTTCATCTCTTGTCTTCTAGATGTGGTGTCTTCTCTGTTTCCTCACCACATTTTTCTAATCTCTTATCTTCTTTTCTTCTTATTCACCACCTCCATATCTTAATTACCTAAAAGCAACGACATTGTGTTCCATGTTTGATGTTGACACTGTCTGGAGGTGGTAGATTTTGTTCCGTGTGACTGATCCTCCCGGTCTTATAGTTTTATATCAGCTTTCATCTTTTTAATTTGAATTTTTTTAGAGTTTAATCAACATTACGTATAGAGGACAGGGTGTAACAAAATCCATAGATAATAATTCATGGTCATGTTTCTGTGTAAAATTTAAGTGGCTTATGTAAAAGTTGAAATATCAAACACCTCGGCCGAGGTGTTTGATATTTCAACGAGATAATAGTGTTACTTTGGAACTCTAAATCTGGAACTACTCAAGCAATTTTTTTAATGATTGTTTCACAGCCTTTTTTATTTCGTAGCCATGAAACAGGAGCTACTATAGACCTGCCCATCCCGTAGTATGCCTCCCCTCTGATGGGCAAGGAATGACACAATACTTCCCATTTATGTGCTGGGTCAACACGAGCGCACCAGAAGGTATCCCTTACAAACAATCGTAACCAAATTAAGAACACAATTTTTTGTCGGAAAGGGGTATCGAACCCGGGACCTTCCGCATGGCAAGCGAGTGCTTAAACACTGAGCTAATCGAGCGCTCAATTTTTTTTTTATTTTAATTAAAATCTCACATGTCTTACCCATTGATAATGTTTTCAGGGTCGTCTGTATGGGTTCTACACCTACCAGGGCAGATCTTACATTAGTTCCATGATCATTTTTTACAATTGTCACTAATAAACAACGTTTCCCATTCTCTGTCCCCAGGTGATCGCCTTCGACAGAGACCAAGGCGACAACGCCCGTCTCCAGTACGACATCAAGTCTGGCAAGGGGCGGGGCAGGTTCCTCATCCACCCAACCACAGGCGCGGTCCTGTCCTCCCAGTCCTTCGTGGCGGGCCAGGAATTCGACCTCCTGGTATGTACGAGAACGAGGAGTTATTCTTATTTTTCAATTAAAAAAATTAATAAAAATTATAATATGCATACTCGTATAATAGTACAAACAGTAATGATGACAAAGAAATAAACAATATACCTAACGAGAAAAAGAAAAGAAAAATAGATGAAATATATACGGTGTATGCCTATGACAATCTTTTCTATCCAACCATTTTAATTAGTTCAGCTTTAAGTTTTAGCCCTGATTAATTAAAGTGTTCGGGTTCTCCTTGAACTACCATAATATATCCTTTCCAATAAAGTTTGCCTAAATCGCTAAATATTTCATTTTATAGAAAAAAAAATTCAATTGAAACTTTGCAAAAGATAGTAAATTGTAGTCTTATTTTTAGATACCTACTTGAAAATCCTTGAACGTTAGTTAATCTGGGCCATTGTAATATTTGTAGTAGTAAGTGCTACATATGTGTGGAATTTCTGAATCAACTATTACTACTAAAACACCTGCGATAACTACCGAATAAGGATATATTTTACTAGCAACCGGCAGCAATTCAGCATGTATGTAACTGAGCCTAGTCTAGACCTCTACAGCAAAAATTCCTCCGCCAGGGTGTAGAAAACTGCTAGACCACTCCACTTATCCTCAATTCCTGGGAATGATAAGTCTAACGAGTGCAAAAGTGATAAAGCTCTTAACAAAGGAAGAATATAGCCTGGGGAGAGAGAGAGGCGAGTATGGGGCGGAAAAGAGATATGAGAACGACCCATTTGCCATGTTACGAAAAATAAATGGGCATAGAGCTTGGCATTAGTTTATCTTTACATTCCTCTTGTCCCTTCCTCCCTCCCTCCCTCCCTCCCTCCCTTCCAAGAAATAGAGTGTGCAAGATAAAATGAGGAAGAGACAAGGAAAGTAGGTTATAAAGCAACAAAATCCATTTCCTATTTATCAGAAAACAAATGGACCAGCCAAAACATAAGTAACTACAAGGCAGAACATACTCTTCCTCCCTCCCCTTCAAATCCTTCTCTCCCCTCCTGCATGTCCTCCCTCTCCCTCCCTTCCTCATCTCTCTCTCTCTGTCTCCCTCCTCTCTAACTTTTCTCTCTCTTTGTCTAACATGAATCTATCAATCCATGTATCCCTCGAAATGTTTCCCTTCGATTTCCCTTCACAGGAAATGGTATCTAAAGAGTAAAGTAGGATAATATTTCCCCATCATTTGCTCTTCCCTCCTATCTCCTCTAGGTTCTGGGAAGAAAGGGAAGATTTGAAAGAAAGGTAAAGTGACACAGGGAGAGAGAAAGGGAGTGAGTGTGCGAGAGAGTGAATGTGTATGAAAGTTAAAGTCCCTAATTAAGGCATAGGCTTTACTCTGCACTGCTGCAGTGCTCATATGAGTAAAGTACGGGTGTTAAATAAAAACCTCTCATGTATGCATAAGCCTCTAAGCTCATATCTATGAATTGCTGTCGTCTTGTTCTGTGTTGACTCTTGTTTAAGGGTGAAAAAATAAACAATATCAAAAAAAAAAGAGAAAATTGTGGTTTAGCGTCTCTTTAACATCGAGGTCATTCACACTCTCCCTTTGCTGGAAACTCACAAACGAGCTAACCTTATTGACCTCACCCAGCCTGGGTGGGGTCTTGAATAGCCAACATAACGAGGGTTCGACTTTGTCACCCATCCAAGTCCTTATCTGGACGTTGCTTAACTCTAGTGACAGAATAAGATTTGGTGTATACAACGTGCCATCGACGACGCTGGCTACTAGAATTTGATTGCTCTATTGTGGTACATATTGACGTATGTGTATGCCGCCTATGTAATGTACATAATTATGTAACATTGTCGTAAGTTTTTTATTCGAAGTGTCAAGAAACTTAAAATCATGAATTCTATCTCTTTTGAGATTTAATGGGCAAAGGTCTAAAAATTTGACAACCGCGTAGGGATAACATTGATAACATTTTACTTCAGATAAATAACTAATATTCGAAATCGGAAGTATTTTTTGTCTTTGTCGCGATGTGCCTTCTGTACAAGAGACTTCGACTTTATGAAATATGGTAAACCCACCAAGGGAGAGGGACATTATTAAAAAATATTCTGCCGTTCCTGCCTCTTGCTTTCGCTATTTTAATCTTCTTACCGTTTCATCCTAGAGAAAATTAATATGAATCCTACTTTTTAGGTTATTTATCTATTTCTTTAAATTTTGCTTTCTCTTTGACTTGCTCCATTTATCCAGCGTCTCTCTTCTTCTCGCTTACTCTCACTCTTCTCCGACCCCAGTATCTTGGTTGATAAGGCGGCGGACTTGTAACCTGGAGGTCGGTGGTTCAAGTCTCGGTTCCTGAGTAGTAGTGAATCGTGTTTGAGTAGTTGTGATATCACATGATATTTTTGAACTAATTATATAAATTAAAATATTTTTGATATATATTTTATCACTTTTGTGCTTTTTACTGTCACTCTTCCATTAGTGGAACAATTTTTGGAAATAGATAAAAAAACACACACACACACACACACACACACACACACACACACACACACACACACACACACACACACACACACACACACACACACACACACAAACACACACACACACACCCTCACCCTCTACCTGCTCCTCTGATATTATTCCGTTATTAATTCAAAATCTTGATGTATAAATTAAACACAAGGAAATGAATGCAAAAGCTCAGGAATAAATTTCTCGCTGCAATTAAACTTAAATGAAAAGAAAGAAGAGAGAGATATAATTAAAACCTACATACATATAGAGTGAGGAAAAGGGAGAGAGAGATAGAAAGAGAACATACATAGAGTGAAACAGACGAGTGAGGAGTAAAGGAAGCTGTATACATAAATACTTAATTTTCATCTCACTTCCTATGTTCCCTTTCCTCTCTCCATCCCTCTTACTATCTCCTTTTTCTTCTCCCTCTCTTTTTCTCTCTCTCTCTCTTTCTCTCTTCTCTCTCTTTCTCTCTCTCTCTCCTCTTCTCTCTCTCTCTCTCCTCTCTCTCTCTCTCTCTCTCTCTCTCTCTCTCTCTCTCCTCACCCCTCACTACTCCTCGCTCACTTTCCTCCTTCTCTTCCCCTTCACCTAGTCTGATCTGCTCCCTCTCTCTCTCTCTCTCTCTCTCTCTCTCTCTCTCTCACTATCTCCCTTCTTTCTCCATCTCTCTCTCTCTCTCTCTCCCCCCTCCCCACTATTCTCTTACTATCTCCCTTCTCCCTCCCTAACCATATTTATCAAATCCAATGATTTTAAGGTGCTGATTACGAATTTGGCATTGATTTTTAGCTGTCTGTGACCGTTGAGTCACCAGTGGTGCAACAGTGGTTTTTTGGGGGGATAAGGAAAGTTGTCTGATGTTTACACCAGTTTTTTTTTCTATACTTATTAATTGTATTTCCAGTTTTAAGATATAAAAAAAAATGTATGCCACCAATGTGACAAAGAAAATAGCTTTCCGAACGCCATATGATTTTGTCTGTCCTCAGCTCCAAAGTTCGAATCCTAGTCACGTCTAAAAATTCAGAACCGACAGTTAAATTTCTGTGTAATACATTTAAATTATTTTCAGTAGAACTATCTTTGCATTCCTTGCATGCTGCCTCGGCATTATAAATTTTCTTTTGGATTCACAAGGATGTTTTATGATTTTTATATGCTTTTTATATGATCTTTTATTACCCGCTTCCGCCCACATATTTACTTTATTCTTACAGTTATAAATCTCTTACGGCAGGATTACGGACCAGGATTTATCCTGCATACCATAAAGACTAGGGTTTTGTTCTGCTTTTCTGCGCCCCTGAGGGAAATACTAGTACTCGTATGGGCGTACATATATTATACCTACATGACTACCTGTATTAATTTAGTTAATTTAGAATATTCAGATCCATAAAAAGTATTTCATAAGATAAAATGAACTTTTCTTCGCCCTGACATTGTCTCATAACCCAGTCAATGTTGCCAACCAAGACACAGGCGAAATCCAGGAACAGAACGAGAATAATACACCGGGTTCAACTCTAAAGTACCGCTGTTTCTTGCGACCGCAAAATATTTCACCCAATGTGTTGCTGATTGTTCTGAAGAAATGAGGTTTCAAAGTTTTCCGAATTTCTGCTCTTGAAAGCGTGGAGTATGGGGTGCCTCCCATTGCTTGTGGGAGGCAACAAGTCATTAACAAAAGCAATAAACACGACAGAAGAATAACTAATGATGCATTGCTCACGTGCCATGATAGTTGAGTGGTTGGAGTGGGTCTGTAGATATAGCTGGCACGGGAAGTTGTAGGTTCGGATTCCATTAATGCAAGGATTTTTCATAGTATATTTTAGAACCAGATATATCTAATATTAGCTTTTTTCAAAAAACTGGATTAAAGTTTCTTGTATTCTATTTGGAAAATTTACATACTATTTCATGCAATTATTATTATTTATCATACTGACTGACAGATCTTCTTGATCAGCTACCTAGTATTTTCCCATTTTAAAAACGCCGGCAGAACTTTCTTGAAAGCTCTGCGAGTAAAAGGACTCTCAAGTCTCATTCTTGCAGGATAATCAGGGTGCTGTATTTTATTGTGTGTTCCCCGGTGGGGTTTCTATAGTTCTAATTATTAGACGCAGCACATAGGAATTTCTTTTCAAAGAGACCCCCAGAAATAATGTATTGTTTTTCTGGTCTGTCCCGGTAGCTCAGTGGTAAAGGCGGCACTCTGTGAATCCAAAGGCTCCAGAGGTCGTGGGTTCGAAACCCAGCTGGGACATGCCATGTTATCCTCCCATTTGGGATTTTTACCACATAATAATATGTCTTGGGCTTACTGCTGGAATAATGGGACTTTAATAAAAAACATAATACAAAAAACATAATAAACATACAAAAAACAAATAATAAAAAACATAAAAAAAAAAAAATGGGACTTTAATAGTCCTTATCGGGGAGTATAAAAAGGCGGTATTATTATTATGTTCCCAGGTCCGGGCCACAGACCACGGCTCCCCTAACCAGAGCGCCACAGCGCGGGTGTCGGTGCAGGTGGTCCGCCTCCCTGACGAGTCCAAGAGTCCCCCCTCCATCAGGACGCCCGACCAGCGGGTGGAGGTGACAGAGAACGACTCTGTGGGCTTCCTGGTGGCGCTGATCCAAGCCAGCGACCCTGAGGGGGACACCCTGTGGTACAGGATAGTGGACGGAGACCCTAGCAGCACGTTCTCCATAGGCAACGACAAGGGCAATGTGTTGCTCGCCAGGAAACTGGACTGGGAGTCCCAGGCGATGTACACGCTCAACATCAGTGTATCGGATGGGATATACACCGTGTATACCAAGGTATTAATTATTATTATAGAAAGCTTTATTGGGTAGAACAAAAAATATATACAGTAGAATACAATGTAATACAAAGAAAAACAAAAAGATTAAGCAAATGTACAAGAAAAAAAAGAGAATGAAGTTAATGTCCTACCTAAAGGGCGGGTTATTGTCTGTGGCAATCTCCTCCACCCAACCCTTTGTAAATACTTTGTAGTGTCTTTTAGAAATAGTTACTTCCTCCAAGATGAAGAAACTATTTCTTTTGGTTTTAATAACCCACCTCAGTCTGGTTGGGAGACTCTAAACAGGGAGTAGACCAGCATTGGCTTGGTTCTAGGGGCCCTTGTCAATGATTAGCCTCCTTGTAAAGACAGTAGCAGAAGTGCTGAGTCATTCCTCCACTGTCTGGCTACCATCGTTCACGATGACGCCACCCTATGATGGACCCATCTCAGTCGTTGGATCGTCAAGGCAGCGGAACCCCAAAGGTCGGTGCTACGAGCCTTAATTATAATTGTTTCCAGCCCAACCCAGGCGGGGTGCGGTTAATGTGGGTACCTAGTACGATTCCCAGTGAATGGAGGGTAAAATCCCCATACTGACTATCTCAAATCATTACGTTCAAAAATTCAAATCAGGACGTTCAAACAAAATCAACTGGTCACAATAGATCTTATTAGGTCGCAGTGTGAATTGTAAGGGTTTCACTGAGAAAAAAATCCCGAAGAACAATGTCTTTCAGTACGGGGGGTACAATGGGTCAACGTTATTAATTTATTTATTTATTACATGACAAGTACAAAGGTTCAAATATATATAACAATGAAAGTTTACTTAATTCATAATATTTTTAACTGAACTTATGCTAGTTTCTTGTGGCTGTCGTAATTTGTAATTTTGTAATTTGTAAATATTTGGCATCTTTATTTTTAAATAATACATAGATAGCATACAAGTAGACACATAGAAATATAGACAGTATGGGTACCAAGTTCTAACTTATGAAAATAATATACAATAAAAGATTGAACAAATATGAATGAAGATTAGGACCTATTTATTATTATGTGCCTATAATGTAGCCAATAATGGAATTGCCTTCTACTCACACTAAGAGATTAAAATCTCTTGTTTTGTGAGTAAGGGTTGTGTTAATCAGTCTAGAAAGGTGTAAAAGATTAATTACAATTGAAAAAATAAAAGTAATAATAAAACTAACAATCTCTATATATAAAACAGAAAAAAGGACTACCTACCTACCTATGTTTGTTTGTTTGTTTGTCCGGAGTTGTTTAGCCAAAACGGTAAGAGATAGCGAAAAATGTCTCAGAATTGACCCCCCCAAAACCATTATCGCTTTGTCCAGAAAAATTATAAAAAGTTCAAAAAGGCATTGCTGTCCAGCAGTACGGCCATGCCTTAGTAAATTTGAAATTTAGTCCCGTTGCAAAGCACGGGCTAACGGCTAGTTTAATATAAAGTAACCATTTCATTGAGATTTACTAAATATGATAGAACTCTAATTCTCATAAGTATAATAATATTGTTCTATATTTTTTTTTCTTATTACTTATTTTCGATGTACCTATGGGATTTTGTCTTGAAATCACATAATATTTCCGAAGAAAAAAAATAATAATATAAGAATAATAATCTTGAAATTAAATCGTCATCCCACACCAAGGGCCACACCTATGAAGTATGGTCCTTGTGTCGTGGGATGCTGCTTATTAAATTTTTTCTTTTCATTAAATATTTAAATTCAATGGTACCGACCTCAGTAGCTTGATCGATTAGGCGGCGGACTTGTAACCTGGAGGTCGGTGGTTCAAGTCCCGGTTTCAGCGTAGATTTAGTAAAGCGAGTTGGAGTAGTTGTGATATTACAAAAGTGATAAACACAAATATGATAACTTTTTATTTAAATTCAATGGTAAACCTTCTCCTATCCCTCAGCTCACTGTGGCCGTGGTAGACGTGAATGAGCACCGGCCGCTACTTACTCAGAGCCTCTACAGCGTCAACGTCAGCGAGAGCGTCCCTGTGGGTAGCGACCTGGTGCGGGTGGCCGCTACGGACAGCGACCAGGAGGACAAGGTGCTGTTCAGCGTCCACCACTGCCAGAGTCCTGCCTCGCTGGCGCTGTTCCGTATCGACTTTCACACGGGGGTACTCACCGTGGCTCAGCCCCTGGACAGGTGAGTCAACTTCCGCAGAGAGAGATACAGTTGAACCTTTTTTTTTTTTTTTGGGAAACCATGTAAATGTCATATGACGGCGAAGGAAATCCTCATGGATAAATGGCAATTTCTGCGACAGATGTACAGAGATGAAAAACTCAACCCTGCAAACCCATCACTGAAGCTCGCCAGATAATGTTGGACTCTTACCAACTAAAACCTTTCCGACTATGACTCTTCACATGGGAAATGTCAACCGGAAGCGCGTGAATATTACTTCAGTGTATAGAGTTGAACCTGAATATAGAAACCTGGATATAAGAGAATAGTTGTCAGGTCCAGTTGATCGCTCCAAGGGAAAATAACATTTTTATAAGAAAAACCTGTGCATTGAAGAGAAAAAAATCCGGCCCCTTGAGTTCTCTTATATCCCGTTTTGGCTGTTAAGTGAGGTCTTCACTATATTTTCCATGTCCATGGTTAATGTAATGTCATGGTGAGAGAAGAATTGATACGGGTATCGAACCCTTTGGACTTCCAGAACCAGTGTACTGGACTCCTTCCGTGCCCTGTGTGTAAGTGTGTTGAAATTATGCAAATTATAATGTATTCTAAAAATATTTCTTAAAGTGTGGTATTGAGAATGACCAAATTTGATAGTAACGTAAGGAAGAAGTATGCAAATGAAGTCTTTACGAAGAACAGTTTATTAAGTAACCCTAGACTTGCTTCTCCTGGACATGATGAGTCTTCACATCCCTAGGAGACATGTTTAATTTCATCTTTAGGCGATTAAATTTAAGTTAAGCCAGACTGTCCCTCAAGTCGGGCTATAGTGTGCTATGATAGTTTGAAATTCCGACTTTAGGGAGGTTCTAGCTTATCTTGAATTTAATTCTGTTTATTTCTTTTTCTCTTTATTTTATTACCTCGGAAAGATCAGTTAGATTTCCAGTGAAGAACTGTAGCCCTAGAGTTAGGTTTTAAAAGCAAAAACATGTGTTCAGAATTTCAATTTTCATGCATCTACGTGAGCCTTGTTCCTAGTCTAGTCAGTAAGAAATTAAAATTCCACCAATGAAATGCAATTTTGATCCAATCTTCTTCTTTCACTATGCCTTTTCCCTCTACCTACTTGAGGTTGGCATTGTTCAACCTCTTCCTCTACCTACTTGAGGTCGGCATTGTTCAACCTCTTCTTCTACCTACTTGAGGTCGGCATTGTTCAACCTCTTCTTCTACCTACTTGAGGTTGGCATTGTTCAACCTCTTCTTCTACCTACTTGAGGTCGGCATTGTTCAACCTCTTCTTCTACCTACTTGAGGTCGGCATTGTTCAACCTCTTCCTCTACCTACTTGAGGTCGGCATTGTCCAACCTCTGCATTTGTTTGATCTTTGCATCCTGAATTTGAATCAATGAATGAATTTAAATCAGAAAGTTTGATATAATAATTATAGGAACAAAACTCAGTGTCGGTAGCTCATTGTTCAAGATGTTCGTCTCGTAATCCATAGGTTGTGCGTTCGAAACCCAGCCGGGACATGACAAGTGATCCTCCCATTTGACTACCTATATTTAAAAAAAAAACGTATTGGGCTTACTGCTGGAATAATTGGAATCATTAGTTCAAATCAGGCACTACTATAAATGAGACGATACTGTTATTATATTTTTTTCGTGAACATTTTAACTTTTAAATTTTGATGATTTTTTCCTCAGCCCTTCTTTCTCTTCAGGTTACCGTGGATTGATGTCGATTTCATCCTACAATTTGGACTTGAATTTTTGATGTTTTAAGTCTGAATATAAATAAGGCGATATTTTTGCCTGGAAGTATAAATAAGGTGATATCATTATTATAAATTTTTCGTGAACATTTTACCTTTTAAATTTCATGATTTTTTTTCTCAGCTCTTCCCCCTTTAGGTCGTCCCTCAAAAGCCGTGGATTGATGTCGATTTCATCCTACAATTTTGACTTGAAATTTTGATGTTTTAAGTCTGAATATAAATAAGGCGATATTTTTGCCTGGCAATATAAATAAGGTATAAGTATATTTTTTTTTATAAGTATAGTTTTATTTAGAGTGCAGTACAATACAGGTGTTGGCTTTACAAAAGTTAGCCAGCATCCAATTTTTTTTTTATTATTATTACTACCCAAATATTATTATTGTTATTATTTCCCCCCCTCCAGGGAAAGCTTGTCGCACCATCTCCTCACCATCATGGCCCGTGACCAGGGCACGCCCGCCAAGCGCAACTTCGCGCGCGTGTCCATCACGGTCACGGACTCGAATGACCACCCGCCCGAGTTTGCGTCCTCCCTGGTGAGGGGTCGCGTGTTCGAGACCTGCGCGGTGGGGACCAGCGTGGTTCAGGTGGTGGCTACTGACAGAGACCACGGGGAGAACGGGGAGCTCACCTACTCCATCACGTCGGGTAAGCGGATAATAATAATAATACGCTTAACTAGAATTTTCTACCAGCTCCTTTTTCTTACTAATTTTTCTGTTAATTCTGTGCAATAAAAATCGCAATTTTTGAAATTCATGTTGCACTTTTCGCTGGCTGAAAGTACATGAAATGCATGGAAGAACGAGAGAGAGAAACAATTTTATTTTTTTTAAATAAAAAAAATAAAATTGTTTCTCTCTCTCGTTCTTCACACCTCGGCCGAGGTGTTTGATATTTACCTTTCTTTAATCTAATAATGAACATTGTAATAATAATAATAATTTGCCCGGTAAACGGGTGTTTATTAACGGAGCAAGTCCTATGTACAAAATGTCAAAAAAATATGTATGATACAACAATAAAGTAAAAATTAAAACAAATCACAACAATCACAGCAAATATGGTGTCAAAAATAAATAAATACAAATGTCAAATTAAATAACTTTAAAAAATCATAAAAACAATATGTACATTCATTACTGTATCCATTTTTTCAAATAAATTTTACATTACATTAACCCTCAGTCCGATTAGTATGTATGTGGTAACATTCTCAGATTAATGAGAAAAAATCCTAGCATTGAGTGGGATCCAAGCAAGTCCTAGCGCCGCGCCGTAACCACATCGACCGCCATTGTTTAGTTTAGTCGGTAATAGTATGTATTTATTACTTTCCTTATATTTTCGACTGGGTAGTATTATATAAATTTTGGACTCGAAATTTTCAATAATTAGTTTTTAAGCTAAAGACTTTAAATTTGGTTATCTATCGAGAGAAAAATTAATGGGAGGGTTTTAGTCGGGCTTAGGAACAGAATCATTGAACTGACTGATGTTATAGATAGAAATAACGTCAGCAAGACACCTACTAAGATCTATTGAGGCAAGAACTAGAAGAATCTGAAATGAGTAAATTTGGATGGCGAGAGGTTTAAACTATGTTTCTTCTTCGTATTCTCCATAACTTTTCGCATAATAATTCCACTCACTCTGACTGAATTAAAAAAAAAAAAAAAAATGAATATGCTAATTGCAGGTAACCTCGTCTCAGAATTATAATAAATAGCTTCCAGGCATCTTCTTCCTTCATCCCTTGCGAGTAATTAGAGCGAGCGGAGCGCACCTGTCCCGCCCTGAATGTAAACATTGAATAAAATGCAGGCGCTGTGAATTGTACCAGCAAAACAATGTGCAGTTAATAGGTGTACTTAACTAGTGTACTTAGTTGTATTTTTCTAGAGAGGGAGAAAAAAGGTTTTTGGCACAGATGAACGCATAGCAAAGCGATGCACCATTCGCGGTGTGGGAATTTTTATCTTGATGGAAAAACTAATGGGAATTTCTTGTTGTTAGATTTTTGTAATTGAGCTCTGGGAATAGAGAAGGAGGGCGGGAACTCTGGAAATAGAGAGAGGGAAGGCGGGAAAAGGCAAATAGGTTTGCCAGGAAAAAAGAACGCGTCTAGACTATTTTTTACGCGATAGTGCTGTGATATCGTTAGGCTCCCGTACCAAGCATGCTAGAACGGATGATTCGGGAGTTAGTTTTTTTCCCCCCTCTTTTTTGTTTGTTTTGTAACTAGAATTTATAGCGCTCTATAAATCCTTAATTCAGACATTGCTCAGAATTGTAATTCTCAACACATTATAAAACCCTTAGTTAAGTCGATTTAAAATAAAATGAAAAAATATTACAAAATTTCTTCGTAATATTTTTTTTTTTTTTTTTTAATATAGATCAAATTATAGCTCCATCTTCCGTTACATGTTGAATTTTTCTTCTTATACCTCGTAGTCTCGTTCCAACTGCTCTAATGATTGAGAATTAGGTTTCAGTTAAAATCAAATTTTTCACTCGTAAAAAAAAGCTTGTACATTTCTTCGTAATGTACAAGCTTATTTTTTACAAGTATTTTTTTTTTTTTTTTTTCGTAATGTACAAGCTTATTTTTTACGAGTAAGTGAATAAACATATATGTTGATGTTTCCAGGCAACATAGGCAAGTGAATAAACATGTATGTTGATGTTTCCAGGCAACATAGGCAAGTGAATAAACATGTATGTTGATGTTTCCAGGCAACATAGGCAAGTGAATAAACATGTATGTTGATGTTTCCAGGCAACATAGGCAAGTGAATAAACATGTATGTTGATGTTTCCAGGCAACATAGGCAAGTGAATAAACATGTATGTTGATGTTTCCAGGCAACATAGGCAAGTGAATAAACATGTATGTTGATGTTTCCAGGCAACATAGGCAAGTGAATAAACATGTATGTTGATGTTAAGTGGCAGAGAATGCCTAAGGCATTAACTTTGCCCCGGGTTACAAAACAATTGTAATTAAAAATAACATTGATCTTTATTATTATTAATTTTTTTTTGTACATATTTCTAAGTTTTTTTTTAAAATTATTGTTATCCTTGTTGATGATTGTTTTGTAAAAATAAATAAAGTGTAAATAAATAAAATAAATAAATAAATAAAATGTTTTCAGGTAACATAGGCAACGTGTTCAGTATGGACCCAGCGCTGGGCCTCATCCAGACAGCGCGGCCCCTGGACCTGGGCCTCATGTCGGAGTACATGCTGCTGGTGAGGGCCCAGGACCATGGCGTGCCGCCCCTGGCCGCCACGGTGCCGGTGCAGATCATGGTGGTCATGGCGGACAATGCCCCGCCCAGGTGAGTGCTTTGTTTTCATCTCAACTCAAAGGGTTGGGTGGAAGAGATTGCCATAGGCAATAACCCCACCCTTTAGGTAGGACATTATTGTTATTTTCTTTTTTACTTATTTCTTTTTTCATTTGTTTGTTTTTTTTCTTAATTTTATACTGTTACCAGTGTACTTTGTCCTCCTAATAAAGCTTAAAAAAATAAAATTAAAGTAACATTGCAATCACATGAAAAGGTTGCAGTCAATATGTTTTTTTCCTTTTTTTTTATTTTAAAGCTACCGTAGACGCTTGTGGTGTTTTAACTTGCATATTACGTAGTACAGTTATCATATTTGTGTTATTCACTTTCGTGATATCACAACTACTCAAACTCGCTTTAATCTACGCTGAAACCGGGACTTGAACCACCGACCTCCAGGTTACAAGTCCGCCGCCTTATCGATCAAGCTACTGAGGTCGGTTACGCATATTACGTAGTATGTCCTGTATGCCTCCCCTCTGATAGGCAAGAAGTGATAGAATATTTCCCATTTATTTTATGGGTTAACACGAGCGCACCAAAAAGTATCCCTTACAAACAACTGTTACCAAATTTTCAATACAATTTTTTGTCGGCTCTTGGGTTTGAACCTTACCACTGATCAAAACGCGCTGTATGTATTTTTTTTTTCTGGTTTCAATGGTTTAATAAAGTTAAGAGAAATTTAGCTGTCCATATTTGGCTAGATACAAAATAAATAAAATATAAAGAGTACAACAAAAACAAGACGAAAACAATGAGGAACACTTCACTTACCTACTTACCACTTACCTACTTGAAAAACATTATAAAATAATAATCAGAGCGAAGGACAAGCAACGGCAGAGCAGGAAAAGTGAAAGCTGTGACGGGAGATGGGAAAGTAATTTTGAACCTCGGGGATCATGAGTAATAAGTTCTGACATGCTTTTAAAACATAAACATTTTCAACATCCTGAAATTTAATGAGCAAACCGAAAACAGAGTCGAGATTCAAAGTTTCGCTCATACCCGTACACACTCATCCTGTGCTATGTACCTGTGCACACTACACACCCACCCCCTGTCACCGTAACATACTCACCCTCTCACCTCTCACCCATACACACTCACTCATCCTGCCAAGCTGGAGTAATTTGCTTTTCATTTGGTTGCACTCTGAGGCAGTAAAAAACAAAGTACCAGCTTTCTGTCACTCACTCAAGGTAATCAGCTTACCTGTGTGATTGCAACAAGAGAAATTTGCGTAATATGAAGTGATATTTCAGAAGTTATCTAGTCGAGAAAAAATGATGTCTGTTTCACTGGATGTAGTACGTGAAAGTTTAGCATCGGTGAGAGGAAAATTTAAGTAGAAAGTTGGAAAATCCTTTTAGTGGTACATGAATAGGAGTTTTCTGTACGTTTCACATCATAGAACTTATTATGTACATGAATAGATTTTCATGTAGTTTTAGAATAGACTTCCTTGCATGTAGTTTGAAGAAATTTCATCTCTAATTTCCGGCCCCGTAGGTTTTTCAATTAAAATATATTTTCAATGTCAAAATCATAAGTTTTATTTTTGTGAATATTATTTTTTGAATTAATTACATCAGCTCACTTAGCTGGGGCTTCCATATTTTCCTAGACAATTCTCTTGCGTTCTAGCATTTAGTTCATAACTGGAAATGTCAGCTTGGTAATTCTGCTTTTTCTATTATTAATTCAGTATGCGAAAATGTATCTTTTTACTAGGTGATTTAACTATAGCAAGTCAGTCTTACCGCTCCGGTTCAAAATATATTTTACTGAAGCATATGCTCTTAAGGTACAAGATTGGAGCGCCAATTTTGTTAGGATCTTCATGTCTGAAGGTACAGTGGATAAATCGGTGTCAGCAAGAGTGAGTGCCGAACACGCAAGGATATGCACGACTAAAGATTGTACGGTAGTACAGGAAAACACCACATTGACAAAGGGGTTTTTTTTAAGCTTTATTAGGAGGACAAACAGGCAACAGTATAAAATTAAGAAAAGAAAGGAAAAAAAAAAAACAAACAAATGACAAAATAAATAAGTAAAAAAAAAGAAAATAACAAAAATGTCCTACCTAAAGGGCGGGGTTATTGCCTGTGGCAATCTCTTCCACCCAACCCTTGGGTGGAAGAGATTTAAAGGGGTGATGGTATTTAAAATCATCCCTTTTCAAGGAGGTGTCTATGTGACTATTCATACTCAACAAAACTCTGAAAAGGCTTCTGGTATACGTACCAAGTAAGGATTTTAATTAATTCCAAATAGGACGCCAGCCACGAGCAAAAACCTTAATGGCGACGAAGTGCCGGGTTTTTATTAGGGTTTCAGCTAGAAGGGTTAAGAAGGTTTATTACTAATTGCGTTGGTTCTCCTCAGGGTGCCGGGTTATGGGTATTGGTATTGGTATAGGTAGGTAGGGCTGTTGGCTACGAAAGCTCTTTGTCACTGCGACCTTAAATAGATCTTTTGTGACATGCCCCTGTAACTCTAAAAGAGATCAAAGCTATTAATATAGCTTAAGATTCTTTTAGGACTGATTTCGGTAACTTCTTTAGTTGTTAGAATCAGCCTTGAGAAGTGTTTTAGTCGAGCGTGTGAGGCTGCTCCACATTCACGGAGAATGTGTTTTGCTGTCTCTGGTGCCTCTTTACAGAGACTGCATTTTAGGTCTTGAGCAATGTCCATTTGTTCAGACGGTAGTTGAGGCTACAATGGCCTATTAAGAAGCCAGTAAGGATTCCTCTTTGCTCAGACAGAGCATTTCTTGGTTACGGGTAGTATGTGACTAATAGCGTTGGTTCCCTCAGGGTGCCGGGTTATGGGTAGAGTGTGACTAATAGCGTTGGTTCCCTCAGGGTGCCGGGTTATGGGTAGAGTGTGACTAATAGCGTTGGTTCCCTCAGGTTCGCCAAGCCGGAGCTGGCGGCCGAGTTGCTGGAGAATGAGCCGCCCGGCACTGTGGTCCGCCACATCGAGGCCCGGTCCACTTCCTCGCTCGTGTTCGAGATAGTTCGGGGAGACTCGGAAGACATGTTCTCCATCAACCCGAGCACCGGGGTTCTACTCACCAAGAAGCCTCTGGACTACGAGGCCACGCGGATATACAACCTCTCTGTGACTGCCACCAACATGGTAAGTCAGCCTGGATAGATCTACAACCATATGGTAAGTCAGACTGGATAGATCTACAACCATATGGTAAGTCAGCCTGGATGGATCTACAACCATATGAAGAACACAGGGGAAGAAGGATGAAGGTCCAAAATTTCGAAAATTGAGTTAGATACGGATTAAAGTCTTTTGATAGTTGGGTGGAATACATAAATATATTATGTATATATTTATTTATTTTTTTCTTTTTTTTTTTTTGTTATATTGTATTTTGTATTTTCGTTTGTAATTATTTGTATTGTATAGGTATGTCCTATTATCTAATAAAGTGTAAATAAATAAATAAAATAAAAATACTTAGACATGTTAAAATCATGGAATAAGGTTGAGGGTGAGTAGATATTTACATTTTTAAATCATGCGGTCAGGGGAAGAAAGACACCAACCTTCTGCAGAAACGGACAAGTGTCATTCCTAGATATGACTATTTGTACAGAATCCGCAGCTAGAGAGGTTCAACACTGGAAAGTTCTTGATGACACGGAATCACTAAGTGATCATCGTTACATACAATTTGACCTTGTGAAAGATATACGAGAAGAAGAAATACCAATGACAAGAAGATGGAATGTCAATAAACTGAACACAGAGAAGCTTATCAACCACTTTAACAAAACAAGCTATAAAATAAAAACACCGGAGGAACTCATGAAAGGACTTAAAGCAGCATGCGATTCTGCAATGCCAAAAAAGAAATCAGACCGAAAGAAAACAGTTTATTGGTGGAATAGAGACATAAATGAGGCCAGGAAAAAATGTATAGCAGCGAGAAGGAAATACACTAGAAGACGCAGGACCGACCCGGTTCTATAATAACAACCTGTCTACACAACCAATACGCCAACTCAAGGAAACACCTAAGCAACATGATCGAGAAGAGCAAAAAAGAAAACTGGAAATCTATATGTGACGAGCTTGAAAATGATATCTGGGGACTCGGCTACAAAATTGTAATGAAGAAAATACCAACACCAAGACCTAATATACCAAAAGAACAAAAAATTAAAATCCTGGACACTCTTTTTCCAAAACATGAAGCAACAGCATGGAACAACATTATAGTAGAAGAAAGAGACATTGAACTATTTACCATGGAAGAACTCATTGAAATCAGCACTAATCTAAAAACAAAAAAATCACCTGGACTAGACGAGATTCCATCAGAAGTCCTAAAAATACTTGTTAAAAAAAACCCAAACTTATTTCTAGACATATTTAACCAATGCCTTACAAAAGGAGTTTTTCCAGAAGAATGGAAAAAATGTAAAGTAGTGCTACTAAACAAACCTGGCAAACCCGTAAATGAACCTTCGTCCTACCGACCTATCTGCCTTCTCAGCACAACAGGAAAAATCTTGGAACAATTAATTACAAAAAAACTAAATGTAAAACTAGAGAGTGAAGACAAAATATCACCAAACCAATATGGATTCCGTCCCAAGAGATCAACGACCGATGCGATAAAGAAGGTAGTGGACATGACAAGAGAAGAACTGTTAAAACCATCAAAAAAGAGAAAACTATGTGCAATAGTCACAATCGACATAAGAAATGCTTTTAACAGTGCTCCATGGCAAAAAATTGTTGACTCACTAATTGATAAAAATATTCCCAACTACCTGACAAGAATCATACAAAGCTATTTTTCTAGCAGAAAGATTTTAATCCCGGAAAATAATATTGAGAGAGCCATGACTGTGGGCGTGCCCCAGGGTAGCTGCGTCGGGCCTGTGCTCTGGAATGTGATGTACAATGGCGTCCTGGAAATATTAAAACCAGAAGGAATCACCCTCGTCGCCTACACAGATGATCTGGCGGTCGTAGCGATTGCTGAAAATGAAGAAATCCTCGAGCAAAAACTCAACATTACACTGGAAAACATTGAAATCTGGATGAAAAACGCAGAACTTACCTTAGCACCAGAGAAAACCGAAGCAGCTCTAATTATAGGAAAGAAGACCTGTAGACCCCTGCTCATAAAATTGTCTGGAAAGCATATAAAATTCCAAAACGAGCTGAAATACCTTGGCGTATATCTTGACAAGAAGCTTAACTTTAACACGCACTTGCAGCACATCCTGAAAAAGGCAAGAATAGCGACAGCAAACTTGTCAAGAATACTACCACGCCAAGGAGGAGCAGGGGAAAACAAACGAAGAATCCTTCAAAATGTCTCCAATTCTTTAATGCTGTATGCAGCACCAGTATGGTCATATGTTACAGATAAGAAGACATACAGGAGAAAGCTACTGTCAGAACAAAGAAAAATGTCAATAAGAGTCAGCAGAGCACACAGAACAGTTGCAACGGAAGCTGTTATGGTGATATCCAGAACTATTCCCATACACCTAATTATAAAAGAAAGAAAAGAGTGCTATCAGAAAGAGAAAGAAGAGAGAGTAAGAGAACGAGAGATAACTATGGAAAAATGGCAACAAGAATGGGACAATGTTCAAAGGGGATTGTGGACAAAACGACTAATTGAAAACATAAAACCATGGTACGAAAGAAAATTTGGGGAAGTAAACCAATATGTCACCCAAGTTCTAACAGGACACGGAAGCTTCCAATACTACCTATTTAAAATAAAGAAGATAAATAGTCCTAAGTGTGTACATTGTGACGCAGATGATACGGCTGAACACACCTTGTTCCAATGCACAAAATGGGGCCAACTGAGGAAAGAAACTGTGGAAGCCATTGGTACCAACATCACACCTGAAAATTTAATTACAACAATGATCAGTAACGAAGAAAATTGGAACAGAATTACAAATATGATAAATAAAATAATGATAGAGAAAGAAAAACAAACATGAGAAAGTCAAAAACAACCAAAAATAATAACCAGAAAAATAAAAACTAAGAAGATCACCAACATATTATAAAAGGAATTCGACTCCCGAAGTACTACCACAATTGTTCCGGGAACCAGAAAGAAGAGCGGGGAGGTTTTTAGCGGGTTGAGCCGTCAGGAATGGTGCCGAAGAAGGGCGAAACACCATACCCTGACGGTGACTCCCGCATACGCTTCACACAACATCTGTGAAGATCATCATAAAGATTTTCCTCCTCATAAAAAAAAAAAAAAAAAAAAAAAAAAAAAAAAAAAAAAAAAAAAAAAAAAAAAAGGGGAAGAAAGATGAGAGTCACATCGCTTGTAGGGAAGAAAGATGATGAGAGTCCATGATCTTGAAAGATGAGAGTCCAAAAGTTTACAAACTTAAAATTGAATTATCTCGAAATCAAACAAAAATGGACATTCATCTTTCTTCCCCTGGCCTCTTCATACGGTAAGTCAGCCTAGATAGATCTATAACCATATGGTAAGTCAGCCTGGATAGTTCTACAACCATATGGTAAGTCAGCCTGGATAGTTCTACAACCATATGGTAAGTCAGCCTGGATAGATCTACAACCATATGGTAAGTCAGCCTGGATAGATCTACAACCATATGGTAAGTCAGCCTGGATAGATCTACAACCATATGGTAAGTCAGCCTGGATAGATCTACAACCATATGGTAAGTCAGCCTGGATAGATCTACAACCATATGGTAAGTCAGCCTGGATAGATCTACAACCATATGGTAAGTCAGACTGGATAGTTCTACAACCATATGGTAAGTCAGCCTGGATAGTTCTACAACCATATGGTAAGTCAGCCTGGATAGATCTACAACCATATGGTAAGTCAGACTGGATAGTTCTACAACCATATGGTAAGTCAGACTGGATAGATAATAATAATAATATCGCCTTATTTATACTGCCCGATTAGGACTATTATGTCCCATTATTCCAGCAGTAAGCCCAAGACGTATTATTATGTGGTAAAAATCCCAAAAGATCTACAACCATATGGTAAGTCAGTCTAGATAGATCTACAACCATATGGTAAATCAGCCTGGATAGATAATAATAATAATAATAATATGTTTGCTATGTTAGCCCGTAGATAATGTATGTACCATTTAAATAAATGAGAAAATATATAATAATAATATCGCCTTATTTATACTGCCCGATTAGGACTATTATGTCCCATTATTCCAGCAGTAAGCCCAAGACGTATTATTATGTGGTAAAAATCCCAAAAGATCTACAACCATATGGTAAGTCAGCCTGGATGGATCTACAACCATATGGTAAGTCAGCCTGGATAAATCTACAACCATATGGGAAGTTAGACTGGATAAACAGCGGCACTTCCCATTGCCCGGTTTACACCATACTGAAATAGAAGAATGTGATGTAAAAGTAAAAAGTGATGGAAAAAGGCAAAGGAAATATAACGTACTAAACTTATCAATGCATTTTTAGACAGACGGATACCTTAAGAGAAGTGCCTCTTAGACAGTCAATAATATTGAACCATAATGACATGACAATATTTATAATACCTATCACCTTATTTTATTAATGCTCAATATGCTCATTTAAGGGTGAATTGATATTTTAGTATTTTTTCAAGTTTTCAACCATATTGATGGCATTTTAAAGCATAGATATTAATATATATATATATATCTTTGTTTGTATTATGATGTTACAATTTTCACATAGATATTAATTTAACACTTATTTTCTTGATCACTCCCCAGGCGGGCGCCAAGGCAGTTTGCCAGGTGATCGTGCACATCCTGGACCGCAACGACAACCCCCCCTACTTCACCCAACTCAACTACACGGGCCTCGTGAGTGAGGCGGCCCCCGTGGGCGCCCTCGTGCTCACCCCCTCCTCCCTGCCCCTGGTGATCAGGGCCGAAGACAGGGACTCCGAGACCAACGCGCTGCTGGAGTACAGCATAGTCGAGGCCAGCGCCCGGCGCATGTTCCATATTGTGTCCACTACAGGTACGCATGGTCCATATTGTGTCCACTACAGGTACGCATGGTCCATATTGTGTCCACTACAGGTACGCATGGTCCATATTGTGTCCACTACAGGTACGCATGGTCCATATTGTGTCCACTACAGGTACGCATGGTCCATATTGTGTCCACTACAGGTACGCATGGTCCATATTGTGTCCACTACAGGTACGCATGGTCCATATTGTGTCCACTACAGGTACGCATGGTCCATATTGTGTCCACTACAGGTACGCATGGTCCATATTGTGTCCACTACAGGTACGCATGGTCCATATTGTGTCCACTACAGGTACGCATGGTCCATATTGTGTCCACTACAGGTACGCATGGTCCATATTGTGTCCACTACAGGTACGCATGGTCCATATTGTGTCCACTACAGGTACGCATGGTCCATATTGTGTCCACTACAGGTACGCATGGTCCATATTGTGTCCACTACAGGTACGCATGGTCCATATTGTGTCCACTACAGGTACGCATGGTCCATATTGTGTCCACTACAGGTACGCATGGTCCATATTGTGTCCACTACAGGTACGCATGGTCCATATTGTGTCCACTACAGGTACGCATGGTCCATATTGTGTCCACTACAGGTACGCATGGTCCATATTGTGTCCACTACAGGTACGCATGGTCCATATTGTGTCCACTACAGGTACGCATGGTCCATATTGTGTCCACTACAGGTACGCATGGTCCATATTGTGTCCACTACATGTACGCATGGTCCATATTGTGTCCACTACAGGTACGCATGGTCCATTTGTGTCCACTATAGATATGAGGATTTCCTCCTTTGATTTAGGGGACAAACGGTCTTGCAACATTAACATTTAAATTCAATATTATATTTGTAATACATGTATACTTGAAGCGCAATCCACTCACTGACCGATCAAGTGATCACTTATCTTCTGAAAGTCAAGAATCCTTGGACGTCCAAAAGCAAAAGCAGTTCCTTCCATGTCCTGTGTTTAGTGTAAGTGTATTGTGTTGTTTTACAATTAATTTTGATACAGAAAAGTATAAAATATGCACTGAACATGTTGAAAATAGTAAAGTCCTCACGATGGTTGATCGCACAAAAAAATATGTGGTTCAGGACGAGCCAACTTTGAAATAAAGTTGGCTGGAGACCATCATTCCCCCTTCCAGCTGTAGCCAACCTGGCTACAACAACAACAACAACAACAAAATAGTAATGAGATACATACATATAACCAATCCTCCCTACTTGACATTCCAGGCGCCATCCGCACCGTAGTCATGCTGGACCACGAGACTCTGCCGCGCGTGACATTCCACGTGCAAGTCACGGACATGGGGCGGCCCCGGCTCACGTCTGACACTCTGGCACGCGTGACGGTGGAGGTGACTGACACGAATGACTGTCCGCCTCGGTTCGGGCAGGAGGTGTACAACGCGTCCATACTCGTGCCTACCTTTACTAATGTGGCCGTGCTACAGGTGAGTGCAGGGGGGAACTTTCAGAGGGGACATTCAAGTCGGCCGCTTATGTAGGGTAAAAGTACCAATTTTTCGACAGGGAATAAAAGTGACCACAATTTTCGACATTATTTTGTTCTACCCTCATAAAATTTTACCCTAAGAAAATACAAATACAAACAATATCTCAGTAGATAGTATTATCTGTGCCTTTCTTCTGATATGAACAGAATTATGAAATGTATCTCTGTAAAAATTTAAGAGGGGTTGAAAACATTGTCGAAAATTATGGTTGCTCTATGCTATTATATAATTTGACATTTGTATGTACCCTATCTGTTTGAAATTATTGCTAGACCGATCATCACTATACATAACTCTTCGATAATAACTTTTTTCCAAAAACAATATCCGTCCCATACACTAAACTAGGAGTGAGGTTAATTGGTAGTCAGTAGCTTCATCGATAAGGCGGCGGAATTGTGACCTGGAGGTCGATGGTTCATGTCCCGGTTTCAGCATGGATTTAGTGAAGTGAGTTTAAGTAGTTGTGATACCACGAATGTGATTAAAACAATTATGATAACTTTTTTAACTAACTTTAATTGGTAGTCAATACAGTTACGGTTGGATATTTGTTTAAAAAATAAAAATAGGTAATCATGGATCCGTGATCTGTGGATCGGATCCCATCCAATGCTTTTATTTTTCTTCTTTTACTTTGAGTAAGTGACCTCATAATAATAAGACTGATGGTTGTGTGGTAGAAAATAATATGAGTATTAACCTCGCCTGGTTTACCCTAACTGAGAGTTATTATTATAATTGTGAGTAGCTGATGCAATTCCCATCGAAAGGAGGGTTAAACTCCCACTCTGATATAGGTACTGTAGGAAATCCTGAACTGGATCATTGGGCATTCAAAATATAACTTTAGAAAATAGGTAAAACAATTACATTATTAAATTTCAAACTATTGTTCTCTTTCAGTTGAACGCCTCAGACGAAGACTCAAGCAACTTGACCAAGCTAGTCTACTCCATAGAATCAGGCAACGACGCGCATATCTACTCTCTGGCCCCCGATACAGGCCTGCTTACACTCAAGGAGGCCTCACTAGGGGCCAAAACGGCCCCTCATGTGCTCAAAGTGGCCGTGACAGATGGCCGCTTCACAAGTCATGCGTAAGTTAACTATAAGAAGTTAAATTGTTTTCGGTTCATTTTATATTGTTGTACCAGCGAGGGGTCTAGCCAAACTTTCAAATCATTGTCTCACCGGAGATAAGGTGGCAGACTCGAGGTCGGTGGTTAAATTGTTTTCGGTTCATTTTATATTGTTGTACCAGCCAGGGGTGTAGCCAAACTTTCAGATCATAGTCTCACTGAAGATAAGGTGGCAGACTTGAGATCGGTGGTACGGTAAAAATAGCAGTGTAAGGTTGTGATTACACTTGTCTCAGTGGTCAAGGCGTCCATTTGGTAATCCAGAGGTCGCGAGTTCAAAACCCAGCCGTGATATGACAAGTTATCGTTCCATTTGAAATTTTGACCACATAAAATAATTTTTCATTGGCTTACTTCTGGAATAAGTTTCATATGTGTGGACTTGATTTATTGTTGTGAATTTGGGTAGGAGTTTTTGTATGGTACAACAGATTTCTAAATAGTACAGTGCATAAAAAGTGGGTATTTTTTTATGAAGGAACACGGGACGGCATGAGCCTCTATAGTCCATTGAGTAAATTGCCCTTATTGCTTTCTTTTGCATTACAAAGATTTCATTATCTCGGGTTGGACAAGTTCCCGCCCAAATGAGATGCCATATCGAATTTTGCTTTGGAAATAGGACAAGGAAGGTCAATAAAGCTAATTTGCTGTTCTGTCCCGGTAGCTCAGTGGTAAAGGCGGCACTCTGTGAATCCAGAGATTCCAGAGGTCGTGGGTTCGAAACCCAGCCGGGACATGACAAGTTATCCTCCCATTTGGGATTTTTACCACATAATAATATGTCTTGGGCTTACTGCTGGAATAATGGGACTTTAATAGTCTTAATCGGGCAGTATAAATAAGTCGATATTATTATTATTCTGGAATTATGTTACTTATTAGTCTTATTCGTGTAATATAAATAAGGCTATAATATTATAATTATGTTTTTACATTTCCAGCACGGTGAACGTCCGCTGGGAGAAGAGCGAGAACTCGGGCCTGACGTTCCAGAAGCCTCTGTACCAGGGCTCGGTGCTAGAGAACACCACCAAGGTGATCACAGTGGCGGTGGTGAACGTGGTGGGCTCCTCTCTCAACGAGTACCTGGAGTTCTCCATTCTCAACCCGTCGCCCCTGTTCCAGATTGGGCGCACCTCGGGAGCTCTACGCACCACCGGGCTGAGGTTCGACAGGGAAACGCAGGAAGAGTACCAGCTTATTGTTCAGGTGAGGACAGGACAGGTTTTCTAGCCTTAGATTCATAAATTAAAATTAATTAAAATATAAATGAATGAATAAAAGTATTTCAAACATTAAATTAATAAATTAAAAGTATAATTTCGATATGAACAGGTGAACACCCATTCATTGGTTTTGAATTAAAAGATCTGAACGGTCGAATTAATATTAACACAATAAAATTGATGAATCCTAACTAAGTAACGAATAAATAACGAACCGAAAGGAAGTCTAAATTACAAAAACCTAGTGCGTTTTAAATTGTGCTCATAACAAATTTCTCAAGAATTTCGAAAACTGTTACATTTATTTTATAAATGAAATTTTTACCGACCTCAGTAGCTTGATCGATAAGGCGGCGGACTTGTAACCTGGAGGTCGGTGGTTCAAGTCCCGGTTTCAGCGTAGATTTAGTTGAGCTGGTTTGAGTAGTTGTGATATCACAAAAGTGATTAACACAAATATGATAACTTATAAATGAAATTTTTCTTCCTGTGTTGCAGGCCAAGAGTGAGGACAAGGGCACGAAGGCTGGCAGCATCAGTCGCGTGGCGCATGTGCCTGTGAACATCACAGTGCTGGATAAGAATGATAACTGCCCCATGTTTGTCAACCTACCCTACTACGCGGTGGTACCGGTGGATGCCCTGAAAGGAGGGGTTATTACCAAGGTATGGTGGGAAGAACTCTTCACATTGGGATTATTATTTTAATTTGATTTATTTTTATGCGTCAAAAACTATAGTTATATTGTTACTAATTTTATTTATTTATACCTAAGGCCCCATTGGTATCCAAATTAACGGGCTAGGCCACAAAGGGTTTATTTTATTATTACACTAGCGGGCTGTCTCCCGCTTTGCGGGCCGAGGCATGGCCGTGTGGAGAAATAGCGGTGAAAGCAAAAAAATCTTTTTCGCCAATGGCAGTTGTTGTAGTGGGAATTTCGAACAACCCCGTCTTATTGCACATGTAGACTATAAGACAAACCAAATTTCAGCTTCCTAGGACTTACCAGTTCGGAGAAACAGTGATGAATCAGTCAGTCAGTGAGTGAGTGAAACTCTCTTTTATAAGTATAGATTGTTAATGATGTTGCATAACCTCACAATGAATTGTAACATTCTATTTAGTGAAAAATAAAATGCCAAGACGGTCTGTTGTAGTACAAAATAATAAAAATAAGGCCGGGATCCCACTGAAGGTGACAGTTTGTCTCCTAGTGTCGTTTCATGATCCGCCCTTTCTGAATAATAAGGGTTGGGTGGAAGAGATTGCCAAAGGCAGTAACCCCGCCCTTTAGTTAGAGAATCGGAAGAGAATGCCGTTGGCATATGCACCGCCCTTGATCAAGTTTTGTTCTATTAATTTCATTTTCTATGTATTGTATATATTCTATGTAAATAAAGCTTGATCCAATATGTTTAATAATAGTTAGGACAATAGGACATAATTATACTATGTATATATATATATATATATTTTTTTTTTCTTCTCTTATATTGGATATTAATTTGTAGTTATTTGTGTTGTATATAATATGTCCAATTAATAAAGTGCAAATAAATAAAATAAATAATAATTAAATGAACACTGATTGCAACACTTCTCAATCAAAATTCAAGACAGAACGTTGCGAAACGCTTGGAAACCAAATGTTGCGCTCAGTGGGATCCCGACTTAACATTCAATGTGGCTGTATGGAATGGCGTTGCCTAACAAGTACTAATGAATAAGAAAAAAAATCAATGTTTTTTTTATGAACATTTTATTTAAAGAGAGGTAGAGAGGTCTATATAATATTCATGACCGGGTCAAGATGCGGCTGCTAGGTCCCTGCTGCCATATACACTGAGTGACAAATTTAGCGGAACGCATAGGTTTTTTCTCGTATAACGTGTATATTTCTTGTTGGACAAAAATATTTTTCAATTTTTTCTAATTGCGGAAATCACACAGAAATTGGTACAGAGATAGCAAAAACATGAAGGCCAATTTTTGTGCGATTTCCTCAATTAGAAAAAATATGAAAATATTTTTGTCCAACAAGAAATATACTAATATACTTGAGCAGGGACCTAGCACCCGCATCTTGACCCGGCCCTCAGAGTCCTAACATCAACTCTGACCCTAACACTCCACACCCCCAGGTGCACGCCATAGACCTGGACAAGGGGGAGAACAGCGAGGTGCGCTATGAGCTGAGCAAAGGCCACGGGGAGCTGTTCAAGGTGGACAGGAACAACGGGGAGATATCCTTGAAGCAAGTGCTGGAGGGCCACAACAGGGAATATGTGCTGCATATTTCAGCTTTCGATAAAGGTGAGTTGACTTGTATTTTATTTTAACCCGCAATCAGTACGGTTGTGAGAGATTTCTCTCACAACCGTATACGTTACCGTGTACTGGATACGTTACAAAACCGAACCGTACTGATCCCGGGTTAACCCGCAATCGGTACGGTTGTGAGAGATTTCTCTCACAACCGTATACGTTACCGTGTACTGGATACGTTACAAAACCGAACAGTACTGATCCCGGGTTAAAAAAAAAAATGTCATGTACACTTTCAGGTATCCAGCCCTGCTCAACGGAAGTATCAGTGAACGTGAAGGTGATCGACAAGTCCATGCCTGTGTTTGACAAGCAGTTCTACGCGGTGTCCGTGAGAGAGGACATCCAGATCCACTCCCCCCTGCCCCTCACCATTCGGGCAGAGTCCCCGCTCAACCGGAAACTCATCTACAGCATCACCGGGGGCAACCAGCGCGAGCAGTTTTGCGGTGGACTTCAACACCGGTGAGTGAGAGTTCTGCTACTGGGGTCCGTTACTCACGTTTTTCATACTGTTGATTAAATGTAACTGTGCAGGTTGGAACGTAAAAAACGGACCTATGAAAAATGACTGTCAACGTGAACCACTATAGAGAAATGACATTTAATTTGAGGTGTTCGGAATAGCGAACAAACTTAGCCAATTTAAAGATTTTCAGCGGTGAATCAATAACATGAATTAATAGGTAGAAAAGATATCTCCTTGACACAAAAGTAAACCTTATGGAGTGTATCTAGAACTGGAGTAAGTTAATCAAAATCCGATTTTGTTAATTTGTGATGGACAGTAACAGTATGTGTTAATATGCATTTGTTATTTAATATGTGGTGGTGGCATTAATTTTATCAGCTCTTTTTTTAACATCTTATAAAATACTATTGTCAATCACTTTGATAAATACTCTCTTCTTTCTGTTAAGTGTCCTCTCTTACTGATATCTAATGTTTCTTCTCAATATAATCGTTCTGTTGTAACTGTCTTTCCGTACTAATACAATCTATCTTATCTCTCTTCTCTATGTGATCTACGTATAGCGGCCGACGGTAACAATGGTCCATGTAAGTACCCTGTAGACGCCACGGCTTTCTTGTACTTGTTTGCGCTTTCTCCTTGCTGCAATAATGAAACCTTAAATATTTGTCCCTTAGTGTTTTTGCTTTTGCTCCAATGCTCCATGGATTGTGGAAATACTGATGTCATTTTTGATGGAAATATTGTTATCTAGCCACAAAAGTATAATTTTGATCATTACTTCCGAGAAATTTTCTAATATTAGAAATCGGAAGTGTTGTGTTCGTTTTTGTATTTTTTTTTTTTTTTTATTATTATCAAAGTATAAGTAGTAACTTTGATTTAAATTTATTACCTAAAAGAATTCAATATTTCAACTGGTTTATTTGCAATGTTTCCATTATATCATGCTTCCACTGTTAATTTTTTAATGTAGTGTGCCATTGGTTTTTTTCTATTGGATCTTGTATTGTGTTACTTTATATAATAGAAGGAGAAATTATTAAACTTACCTAATTAGAATTTGTGGTAATATATCATACCAAGTAGCTTTATTGGACAAGCAATAAATTTTATTTTTATAACTTTGATGGGATTATTGTATACTTTTTTGTTCAGGAATAAAAAGGGTTTTTTGGAATTATTTCCGGGAATATCTAATATTAGATATCTAATTTGCAGTGTTTTTTCAAGTATTTTGTTGTTGTTGCTTTAGAAAAGTATTGCTCTTTTGCTTCATACGAATATAATGTATGTCGATTACATATATTGGTAATTATATTATATTGGTTTAGATCTTTTGAAGAGAATTTTAAACTAGCTTGTGTCGAAATTACAAAACTATCTCAAGTCCCCCACCCATGTCCCATACCATCAATTTAACATTGGAATTTGATATTTTTGTGGTGTGGTAAATTCACCCCAAACTACATTTTGATGAATTAACAAGTGGTATTATACCTTCAATTTATTTATTTTTAGAAACCAGTAATTTTTTATCTCCCTAAGTAGGAAATTGAGATTCTTTATTTCAGTATGCCATTTATTGCATGGATTCATAATACTTAATATGTATTTTTTGGGTATCCATAAATTTTTAAACACGACTGTAGAATACGTTTTTTTTTATTTATTAAGAAGGTACTTCATTACTGAATTACGATCACCTAACGAGGCACTGCACATAATATTACTGCGTTAAGAACGAATGCTCCCTAGCTGTTTCCCGTTAATTTGAATGGTTATTTTTCTGTGCTGACTTGTTCCACCAACCTTTAGTTCAGGGTCCTATTGCTCTAACTATTTAGCCAATGTTCATGTCCTTGTTCTATCATAAACTTGTTAATCCTGTTATCCTATCCTGATGTGTAAAATTTATATAAGTTTTGTAATAAAGACTGAAATACATTTTTATTATTCCAAAAAAGGAAAAAAATAGCTAATGATTTACTGGGGTATTTTTTATTTTTTTAATTTGAATAACTTTATAGTATTTTACAGTCAAACCTAGATATACAAGAACTCAAGCGACCTGAATTTTTTTCTCTCATATCCAGGTTTCTTTTAGAAAGAGGTTATTCTCCCTTACAGGGAGGTAAATTTGACCTGGATTTTTCTCTTTTATCTAGATTTATGGTTTATGCTCTTTTATCTAAGACTGTGTGCTTTTATTTTATTTATAGAAGTTGTTGTAATGAAATACACAGAAATGGATTTGTATTATGAAACAGGATTAAATTTAGTCTTAGTAGACCCTGACTGACTCATGATATCAGCCAACTATAGTGCACTGTGATAGGTTGAAATTATTTATTCTCTTTATTTAACAAAACTCAACTTCTTAGAAATAATAATATCTCTTCCATTGCCTCAGTGGAAGGTAAAGAGCCTGATACACTCGTACTGTTTCCTATAGGATAGCCTTTCAACCAGGAAACAACGCGGGCGTGGCTCTTTACTATTTATTTTTATTTTTTTCCCACTAGAGGGCCTGTTATGGTATAGTGTCCTCTCAATTAAATCTAATCCTGTTTCATAATTTGGCCTTAAGTAACTCAACCCATTTACTCTTAAATTATCAAATAACTCAATCCTCTTTGCTCCTCAATTCCAGGTTCCATCACAGTGGTAGACGAACTAGACTTCGAGTCAGTTCAGTCCTACACACTCACACTTCGGGCCACCGATTCCGTCTCGGGTCACTTCGCCGAAGTGCTCGTGTCAATTCGGGTCACGGATGTGAACGACTGCGCACCTGAGTTCGCGCAGGATGCGTACAACCAGACCATCTCGGAGGCAGCACCCTTCGGTACCCTTGTACTCAAGGTCACCGCTCAGGATGACGATTCTGGTGAATACCTTTTTATAAATCCTTTTGGGCAGCACCTAATATTTATTCATCAGATCATGGTTATAAAACCAATTATGATTCATACTTTTTCCTGGAAAATATAGAAAGTATTGCAATCGGTGATTTTTTTTCCAATACGCCTATTTCTATAATTGGAGGTGTTTTCACTACAAACAATAAACTTGATCAGTAGCTTGATCGATAAGGCGGCGACGAACTAATAACCTGGAGGTCGGTGGTTCAAGTCCCGGTTTCAGCGTATATTTTTGTAAAGCGAGTTTAAGTAGTTGTACCAACACAAATATGATAACTAACTTAACAATAAATTAGTTCGAATAAACTGCTACCCACATTACTTTAAATTTCTGGAGACAAGAGGTTTTTTTGCTTAATATTTTTTTTTTTTTTTTAATGCTTTAATGGCAGGATTCTCAAATTGCTTGAGCTCTTCCACCCAACCATAAAATTCAGAGTCAAATGAGTAAATCTAACCCTGTTCTCCTCCTCCTCCCCTGCAGGTGTCAACTCTCAGATCCGCTACGTGCTAGGCAACAGCAGCTCGGCAGACCTGTTCCACCTGGACTCTGAGGACGGGTCCATCTACATCAAGCGCTCCCTGGACCACGAGGTGACAGCGCTACATCACCTCACCGTCATCGCCACGGACCAAGGCACCCCCGCCCTCTCCTCCCTCACTCACGTGTGGCTCAGCGGTGAGATGTCTACTATAATAATAATTCCGTGTCCGTAAGATGGCTGTATGGAATGGCCTTGCCTACCAATGCCAGAAAAAGAAGGAAAAAGAAAAAAAGATAGGGACAGATACCTAAATCACGGTGGTGAGAGGATTATATGGACGCCCTGATCCAATGTCGAGGCTTCTTTCTTGTCCAATGTCTACTAAAGCCGTATTTCTCTTTCGAACCAAAGTTAACCAAACGAGAATAAAATGAACCAAACTGGAAGCAAGTCATTTTTCTTTTGGAAGAGGAATAATTTCCTCTTCCAGATTTAACCAAAGTGGAAGTGAGATGTCTACTAAAGCCGTGAGATGTCTACTAAAGCCGTATTTCTCTTTCTAACCAAAGTTAACCAAACGGGAATAAAATGAACCAAACTGGAAGCAAGTCATCATTTTTCTTTTGGAAGAGGAATAATTTCCTCTTCCAAAGTTAACCAAAATGGAAGTAGAAAATTCTTGCTTCCAGTGCTTTTATAGGTTAAGTCCATTGTTTATCTTTAAAAGTACCGAAAAGCATTTTTCTTTTACAAATGTGGTGAAGTTGACCTTGGAATAAAATGGAAATATCGAACCTGGAATTTTTTTTTAATCCAAAAGAAAAATAGGCCTCAACTGTAGTGAATTATTTATGTGTGTCTTTAGGATTATGAGGTTACGACTCGTACTTGCTACTACCTTCAAGTTGGTCTGTTCTCTGTTTGTAGTCCTCTGGCGAGACACAGGTCTTTTCTCTGTTGAACGTGCCACAGCCAGACGCATTAAAGTTCCCTAGCCAACAATAACAACTACCTTTAAATAGGCAAAGACTTTCACCCAATCAGCCAATCACAGGGCTTTAAGAACATTTTTGGTCAATCGAAAGTTCTTGTCTGCTTTTAGTTATAGCCAGGCATGACACAGCCACTAGAGGCGTCAGGTACGACTCAGCCTTTAGGGGCGTAACCCAAAGGGTACCTCGAGGAGGTGAACATAAGTAGATAAAAAATATTTTTAACGTGGAGAAATGGAATCCTAGTTCTTTAAATTTCAACAATATTTCGTGTACTAAGTTCATTCCTTCATATTGTCACTGATCTTCCTACACATTTGACCATGTACCTCTTTTCATTGGTGAGAGAGAGATACAGTTTTATTGTAAAACGTTGCTGCCCACATATTTGAAGGTTGCTCAAAACGCACAGCATACCACTGTAAATGACTTGAGTGCTGAACTAATTTCCTTTAACATGAGTGTAGTTACCGTGGCAGAGTGAGTTAGCGCGCTAGGTATTGCACGTATGGTGACCTGGGTTCGATCCCCAGCGGGGCAGGAATTTTTCTGCTCTGTACTTGGATGTACGGGGTCCACTCATACCTCGTGAGGAAAAATGAGTAGTTACTTGTATGAGTAACGACCAGTGGCGGCATTACCAGAGAAAAAAGAAATTAATATAATAGAATAATTCGAAAAGTAAAGGAGGCTCTTAGTAATGTTGCGCTACCCACAAATAAAATCATACCATACCTTAACATTCTCTTCCAGTCCTGGACATCAACGATAACCCGCCCAAACTCGACCAGACCGCCTACGTGTGCTACCTCTCAGAGGATGCTGTCAGGGGTCAGTTCGTGACGGTGGTGACGGCTTCGGACCCGGATGTGGGGGACCACGACACACTCAGCTACAGCATTGTGGGCGGCAACCAGCAGCAGACCTTCTCCATGGACCCCAACACAGGTACTTGTGTGGTTTTATTAGTGTCATGGGAGTAGTAACAAAAATCGGTATCAATTCCGGGAAGCAAGAATTTGATATAACTCTGGCCTCGTTTATCCGAGGTTCATCATAGAGCTCCTCTATCCAACCTCCCCCTTGGGCCTCGTTTATCCGAGGCTCGATATAGGTAGATCCTGGGTTCGAGTCCCATTCATACCGCTCAATCTTAAAACAAGCTGTAAAAGTGTTTAAGTTAGGGCAAAGCAGTCATGGTCAATAATATTGTACAAGCTACTAAAAGCTACATCATTGTTGTTGTAACCAGCATGGATACAGCTGAGGGGAGTGGTGGTCTCCAGCCAACTTCATGGAGAAGTTGGTTTATTCTGAACCGCATATTTATTTGTGTGATGAACCATTGTTAGTACTTGGGCTATTTCTTTATAAGCCTTTAAACCCTTGGAAAAGTACCCGTTCTCTGTTTATAGTCCTCTAGCCAGACACTGGTCTTCTCCCATTTTAATGCCCCCCAGCCAGACATTGTGCGTTTGCATTATTGTGAACGATGTTAGTTAGAAGAAAAGTACAGCTGAATAATTTTGAGCTCTGTAAAAGAAGAAGGTTGTTTGTTTTTCATGTCAATAATACCAACAAATCTGTCAGGAGTGCAATTTTTGGTTTTACTAAAAATTAAAATTTACGTTTGACTGATGGAGTAAAGGAACTTTTCAGTCTTATCTCGGCAGTATAAACATATTATAGTCTATTCTAATAAATTTATCAGAATTGCATTAGGTTTTCACTAAAATACAAATATAATACCTCATTGTTATTATTAGAGGTCGATTTTCTTTCACTTCCATTGATGTGAATCGTGTTTGACATAACCTTAACGTTTCCTGTGCCTATAGGTTAGAAAGAAAAATAATGTTATCATATTTGTGTTAATCACTTTCGTGATATCACAACTACTCAAACTCGCTTTACTAAATCTACGCTGAAACAGGGATTTGAACCACCGACCTCCAGGTTACAAGTCCGTTGCCTTATCGATCAAGCCACTGAGGTCGGTCTGTGCCTATAGGTATCCTGAGTATCATGCACTTGCATTGCTCACTTATACTATCCTCAAGTCTGACCTATCTCTTCCACCCCCAGGCATCATCTCTCTCATCAACCTGCAGAAGCTGAGCGACGCACGCGTGCATCTCCTCAACGTGTCCGTGTCGGACGGCGTCTACACGTCCTTCGCACGCGTGCGGGTGGAGATGCTGTCGGCCAATAGGTCCCCGCCCGTGTTCGACAAGCACCAGTACGAGGTGAAGATGGTGGAGAACCAGGCACCTGGCACCCGGGTGGTGCGGGTGCATGCTTCGGATGAGGACTCGGGGGAGCTGGTCTACACCATCCCCTCGCAGAGGCTCCGGGAGATCTTCTTCATGAACAATGGCACGGGTATGCTTTTCGATATCATTCCTTCGGTTTTTAGATATTTTATTGTTTTTTTTTTACAGGTTACTTTGGAACCGCCGAGGCATTACTTCGAAGTAACTCGCTTCATCTAGTATAATAACTTCATAATTCTAGAATTTACTTTAATGACAAAATTTAAGTGGAAAAAGTCAACATCTAACTCATTGTTTTTTTCTATTATTTTACATCTTCATAATATATATTTTACTAGCGGGCTCTCGCCCGCTTTGCGGACCGAGGCATGGCCGTGAAAGCAAAAAATCCTTTTTCGCCAATGGGAGGTGTTGTAGTGGGAATATCGAAAAATCCCGTCTTATTGCACATCTAGACTATAAGACAAAGCTACCTACCAAATTTCAGCTTCCTAGGACTTACGGTTTGGGCTGTAGAGCGATGATCAGTCAGTCAGTGGTCAGTCAGTCAGTGACTTTGACATTTACTCGTATATATTAAGATAACTATTGAAATAGTACAAAGCAAAGTTCAATGTTGACTGCTTCCTCTTTTACAGTTTTTAGATTAAAACACAAAATTCACCACATCTAGGACATGAAAGAAGCTCAGAACACCTTTTCTGGGTATCAAAAACCTCCATTAATTATTGCACCGCTTTTGTCATTGTAACATATTTAACACAGTACAATTGAACTTAGATGTATTAGAACCCAAGGGACAGAGCAAAAAGTCTATTATAAAGAAGTTCCTAATCAGTTATCTATTTTACAAAAAATTAGATGACGCAAGGATTTCTCTATTTTAAAGAGCCCCACCCAGGCTGGGTGAGGTTAATGTGGGTAGCTGGTACGATTCCCAGCGAATGGAGGGTAAAACCCCCGTCCTGACTATCTCAAATCAAGACGTTAAAACTGAATAGAATCAACTGGTCACAATAGATCTAATTAGGTCGTAGTGTTAATTGTAAGGGTTTCACTGAAAACCCTGCAACCAGGTCAGATAATAATAATAATAAAGAGTTTTCTATTATATACCGTTCTCTTATATCCAGGTATTGTCTCGTACTCATATGCATTATAGACAATCAATTTTTTTCTCCCTTCTTCTCTCCCCCCCCATCAGGTGAGCTGTTCGCCAAAATCTCCCTGGACCGCGAGTCCCGCAAGCTGTACGAGATCCCCATCATAGCCTCTGACCCGGGCGGCAGGGCCGGCTTCACCACCGTCCGGCTCCGCATAGCAGACGACAACGACAACGCGCCCATCTTCCAGCTGCCGGCCTACCGGTCTCTATACCTTCGAGCCTGGCCGGCAACTCCGGGTTCCTCAAGGTGAAAGCCACCGACCTGGATGAAGATATGAACGGACAGGTATGTACGACTAACCACACTTGCATGTCTATTTTGAGGTATCGTCAGGTAAACATGAGCTTTCCTACCTTGTTGTATGATTATCAGTATAGTTTTCTTTGAAAAAAAAGGTATGTACGGCTCGAGATATTAGAATTAGTAATAGTTATGCATTATTTTAACGTAGTTATGTGGTCCATACGTGCTAGAATAAAGACAAAAACACAACTCATCAGCGCCCTTAAAACAGAGTTATTTATAGGAAGATCATCCAGCCTAAAATGTGCAAGTAGGAATGCCAGAACCATCCAACCCCAACCATGGGGAAGAGGTTGAACTATGCCGAGCGTAATTTGTTTTGGGAAAAGGCAAAGTGAAAGATGAAAAAGAGGGTTGTTCATACCTGCTCTGTACTTTGTAAGAAAAAAAATCTGATGTCAAAAATTCAAACTCTATAATAAAATAATAATAATACTCTTTTGTGGAAGGTAACTACCAGGCGAGGTTAATGCTCAAAGCATTTTCTACCACCTAACCCTCAGAGTCTTATTATTATGTGGTCACAAACTCAAATTAATGAGGAAAAATTCGTGCATTGGGTGGGATTCGAACCAACGGATCCCTACGCTACCTGGATTACCAGATTAGCGCGTTAACCACTTGACTACCAGTGCACATTACTCTATAGGAAAAAAAGATGTTTGCTATTTATGGCCAACACTTGTCTTATGTTCCAGATCGAGTATTCCATCTACTCGAGGGAAGGCAAGGATGTGCAGGAGTTGTTCACGATGAGCAAGAACACGGGGGACTGAGCCTCACCAAGTCACCGGTGTCTTATGGTGAGTCATTCATATGTTACTATCATAGCAGGATAGGGTGTCATTAGTCATTCATATGGTAATATCATAGCAGCATAGGGTGTCTTTTGGTGAGTCATTCATATGGGAATATCATAGCAGCATAGGGTGTCTTTTGGTGAGTCATTCATATGGTAATATCATAGCAGCATAGGGTGTCTTATGGTGAGTCATTAATATGTTACTATCATAGCAGCATAGGGTGATGTTATAGGAGCGATGTCTGTCCCGGTAGCTCAGTGGTAAAGGCGGCACTCTGTGAATTCAAAGACTGCAGAGGTCGTGGGTTCGAAACCCAGCTGGGACATGACATGTTATCCTCCCAATTGGGATTTTTACCACATAATAATATGTCTCGGACTTACCGCTGAAATAATGGGACTTTAATAGTCCTAATCGGGCAATATAAATAAGGCGATATTATTATTATTATTATAACTGGACTATGAAGCAGTAACTGGACTATACTGAGAACAATATCCAAAGTCCTGACTCATAAAACCAAGTACCAGCGAGCAGGTAAACATTTCCTCCAGCGTTTAGGTATTGCTATTGTGCGGGGCAATGTCGCCTCAGTTCTGTCCACAATACCTCAGGTGGATAGTTTAGATGAAATATTCTTGTTTCTTTAATATATAAAGAGTATAACAATTTTAAATGAAGCTGTTACTGAGACAGTTGAACACTGTCGAAGTATCGTGACTTAAGTTCACTCTGACACCTAAGAGCCTTTGTCAATAATATTGTCTGTCTGTCTGAATAAAGCAGTCTGAATAAAGCACAACAATACAATACAACTCTTGATTTTGGATATTGTTTTAAATTGGAAATTCAGAACTGACTGTGAATCTGATTAGGTCCAATTATTTCGTCTTTATAAACATTTCAATATCTGATGTTTTCGCCTGCATACGTCCAATCAAACTTTTCATTTAGAGCTGGGTTTGCATTTACAAGAAGGGTGATTACCGGTAGACTTAGCATATCAGATTCATAGATAGAACACGGTTGAGTTGGAATAAAACTGTTTGTCAGTGACTACTATACTTCCTGAATTCATTGGATTTGGTTATCACCCAAAGCGAGACCTTGCCAGCTACTGGTCTGTAAGATCTTGACTTTAACCCATTAACGCCTAGCGTTGCCATATGGCAACGATGGAGGCAGTGCAAGTTTCTGACCTGTTAGTTCAATACGGTACATGTTACCACTTTAAAACATTATAGTTCTCATTGTTGACAATATTTGCTACCTTCTGAATTTTACTAGATAGTTCTATCAGAAATTTTGATATTTATTTTTTCAAAATGGATCAAAGTTTTCCAACATTTCAGGCGTTAATGGGTTAAATCAAATTAATGTCGACCTTTCTCCTCAAGTTTTCCTCCTGTCTTCTTCAGAGAACCAAGTGTTCCAGTACTGGTCTGTAAGATCTTGGCTTTTAATCAAATTAATGTCGACCTTTCTCCTCAAGTTGTCCTCCCATCTTCTTCAGAGAACCAAGTGTTCCAGTTCTTCGTCCGCGCGAGTGACCGGGGCCTGCCTCCCCTCCAGGCGGATGTGCCGGTGGAGGTGTACATCATGAACCCCAAGGACCAGAGACCTGTGTTCGAACAGGACGATGAGAAGTTCTTCATATCCGAGGCCTCACCCATTGGTAAGTAAAAAAGTTATCATATTTGTGTTTATCACTTTCGTGATATCACAACTACTCAAACTCGCTTTACTAAATCTACGCTGAAACCGGGACTTGAACCACCGACCTCTATCTAGGTTACAAGTCCGCCGCCTTATCAATCAACCTACCGAGGTCGGTCCCATTGGTAAGTATTCGGACTTCATAAGATACTTAAATTTATGTTTTAAATTTAATGTTATTTTGTATAATGAGTGTTGTGTACTCGTAAGATTATGTAAAAAAAAAATATAAAAAATAAAATATTAAGATTAAGATTTTATTTATTTATATTATTATTTTACAATTAAAAAAAAAAAGTTAAACAATATCAGTACTCGGAAAATCTATCAAGTTTAATTTTTTTTTTATATGAAAGGCAGGAAAAATCTTTCAAAGACACCCAGATCCATCCTAACCTGGAATGTGGGATTTCAACCCACTAAAAACCCACTTTCTCTAAAAGCTAACCGCACTTGGAACCGAAAAATATCATTACTTCAAGTGCGGCGCTGTAGGGCACCTACTGATTTCGTTGTAGAAAGATGGGATCTTTCTCTTTTATCAAGTATAGACTCAGATTTAAGTTTATTCGTTTTTTTTTTTCTTTCTTTCTTCTTCTTCTTTTTTCCCGTTCTTGAAAGTCTCATAAGTATTACTAACACAGTCAGTCTGTGTTTAATTTATAAATGAAACACAGCAGACATTATGTACTAGCTTTCATTTAGGTAAAGAATACCTTTATTTATGACTTTACTAGTATCAATGTTAATTATTTTATAGTTAAAAAGTTGATGTAATTCAATCAATAATTTGAATTTGATGGAATTCAATCTATAAGTTAAAAACATTTTTTGTTATCCAGCAGTGTACTTTGTAATAAAAATATAACTTCACTTCATATTTCAAAAAAAAAAAAAAAATCATTAAGTTTCACTAACCCTGATCTCACCCCCCTCCCCGTTCTCCAGGCAGCGTCATCACCACCATGAAACTCATCTCCAGCATTCCGGTCAAGTTCAAGCTGATCGCTGGGGAGCCCACCTTCAGTGTGGACGCCTCGGGTCAGATCACCCTCACCCAGACTCTGGACCGGGAGAAGAAGGCCTGGTACTCGCTGGGGGTCGAAGCCTACACCGACTCCAGGTAGGTGCTGATGTTGCGCAGGTCGTGGTTCGAGACTTGGTGCTGTAAAAAGAAAATAGCATGGTGTTTTGTTGTTGTTGTTTGTAGCCAGCTTGGCTACAGTTGGAGGGGTGAGTGATGGTCTCCAGCCAACTTTATTTCAAAGTTGGCTCGTCCTGAACCACATATTTCTATGTGCGATCAACCATCATGAGGACTTGGACTTTTCTTTATAAGCCACTAACAACTTGAGTGCCATGAGATCCCAAATGGGTACTCATGAAACTTCACTTCAGTGCCAAGCTGAAAAATGACAGTCCGTGCCCAACGTGCCATGACATTTTTTTTTCTCTCATCGATCTGAAACTTTGAGACTGTGTTTCTAGAGCATCTTAGATGAATGTTACCTATAAATAAGAACTGAATTGTGTGAGACCCCATATGGGTACTCATGGCCTGCTGGAACAGTTTTTTTGAATGAAAAAAACATCTTCTGAGAAACCAAATGGGGTCTCACTTTGAGTGTTATCAGGCTGGATTGAGATCCCACATAGGTACTCATAGCACTGAAGTGAAGTTCTCAAAAAACAGTCTGGCACTCAAGTTGTTAAACCCATAGGAAACTGCAAGCTAGCCTGGCTTGTAAGGGTTGGCTAGTCAGTTCTCTGTTTATAGTCCTCGAGCGGGACACTGGTCTTCTCCCTGTTTAACGTCCCCCAGCTAGTAGGTGCTGGTGTTGCGCAGGTCGTGGTTCGAGACTTGGTTCTGTAAAAGGAAAATAGCATGGTGTTTTAATTAGGAAATGCTCATGGTGTATTCACATGATGCTCGTTTTGTTTTTGGAAATATGTTCGGTGAAAAAATATTTTTGGAATCTTTTTTACACTTACAAATAATTTATCTATACTGCCTGCGTAGGACTAGACTCTAGAGAGTCCTTTTTTGCTATCAGTTTAAACAAAGTCTCATTTATTGGTTTAATAAGATTTACAAATATAAATACAAAGTTAAAATGGGTTAAAAAAGTTATATGGGTTTAAAAAACACGTAAATTTAAAAGAAAAAGAACTTCGGTACACGGCCTGCTTTGCTGTCGGTCAAGGGAAAAGTGGGTGGAGGAGATAAGCAAATAGAAAAGCAGTATAGGACGTGGATCAGGAATTAGTTGTATAGTGACCTTCTTGACTGCACGCAGTGAGTGACGAAAAAACTTTGCTTTGCTGTCGGTCAAGGGAAAAGTGGGTGGAGGAGTTTCGGAAGTAGGAAAGCAGTATAGGACGAGTATCAGGAATCATTTGTATAGTGACCTTCTTGACTGCAAGCAGTGAGTGATGAAAATACTTTAAAATATTTGACCAAACACTTTAAAATATTTGACCAAACACTAAAATATTTGACCAAACACTAAAATATTTGACCAAACACTTTAAAATATTTGACCAAACACTAAAATATTTGACCAAACACTTTAAAATATTTGACCAAACACTAAAATATTTGACCGAACACTTTAAAATATTTGACCAAACACTAAGTATGAAAACGCTTTAAAATATTTGACCAAACATTCTGCCTTCTCTCCTCGCAGCCCCCCGCTGAGCGCCATGTGTGAGGTCACCGTGCAGATTCTGGACGTGAATGACAACACTCCTGTGTTCAGCTCCGACAGCTACTCTATTGCCTTCGCTGAGAATGTACCCGAGGGAACGCCAGTGCTGAAAGGTAAACATTTAGGGCCACATTATGAAACAGGATTAAAGTTAATCCACGCTCTCAAGTCCGAGTTTTCAATCAATCACAATGCACTAATTGCACTATAGCCCGAGTTAAGGGATAGTCTCCCATTTAGATTAAAAATCTAATACTGTTTTATAATTCAGCCCTAAGCAAACCCATTAATTTAACACTAGAAGATTCATCAAGCACTACTATTTGACTGACTGATCGAAATATATTTGTAATGGAAAAATCTAGGAATATGAAATTGAGAGCAAAGCTTTTCTTGGTGTCTAGATCAAGGTGTTAAGGAGCTGCAGCACCCCCAGTCTTTTCTCTCTCTCCTCTCTCTCTCACTCTCTTCCTTCCCCCCAGTACATAACATATTGTACCTAACTCTCCCGATACTTCCCCCCCCCCTCCAGTACATATTGTACCTAACTCTCCCCATACTTCTCTCCCCCCCCCCCCAGTATATATTGTACCTAACTCTCCCCATACTTCCCCCCCCCCTCCAGTACATATTGTACCTAACTCTCCCCATACTTCCCCCCCCCCCCTCCAGTACATATTGTACCTAACTCTCCCCATACTTCCCCCCCCCCCCTCCAGTACATATTGTACCTAACTCTCCCCATACTTCCCCCCCCCCCCTCCAGTACATATTGTACCTAACTCTCCCCATACTTCCCCCCCCCCAGTATATATTGTACCTAACTCTCCCCATACTTCTCTCCCCCCCCCCTCCAGTACATATTGTACCTAACTCTCCCCATACTTCCCCCCCCCCTCCAGTACATATTGTACCTAACTCTCCCCATACTTCCCCCCCCCCCTCCAGTACATATTGTACCTAACTCTCCCCATACTTCCCCCCCCCCCAGTACATATTGTACCTAACTCTCCCCATACTTCTAACTCTAACCACTCCTACCTCTCTCCTTTTTACTCATGCTAGGTGTGAATGTGTGTGTGTATCGATACCTTTTTTATTTTATATTTTTATACCTTATTAATTGTAATACTTGTATATTATGTTATCTATTTAAATAAATAAAGAGGTGCTATATTAAACTGTTAGCGTAATGGGACTTTCTGTCTCGAGCTGACAGTCTAAATAAAGCACTACTATACTATACTTCTCCCCCCCTCCAGTACTTATTGTACCTAACTCTCCCCATACTTCTCCCCCCCCCCCCTCCAGTACATATTGTACCTAACTCTCCCCATACTTCTCCCCCCCCCCCTCCAGTACATATTGTATCTAACTCTCCCCATACTTCTCCCCCCCCCCCTCCAGTACATATTGTATCTAACTCTCCCCATACTTCTCCCCCCCCCCCTCCAGTACATATTGTACCTAACTCTCCCCATACTTCCCCCCCCCCCCTCCAGTACATATTGTATCTAACTCTCCCCATACTTCTCCCCCCCCCCCCCCAGTACTTATTGTACCCTAACTCTCCCCATACTTCCCCCCCCCCCCTCCAGTACATATTGTACCTAACTCTCCCCATACTTCTCCCCCCCCCCCCCCCAGTACATATTGTACCTAACTCTCCCCATACTTCTTCTCCCCCCCCCCCCCTCCAGTATATATTGTACCTAACTCTCCCCATACTTCTCCCCCCCCCCCCCCCAGTACATATTGTACCTAACTCTCCCCATACTTCTCCCCCCCCCCCCCCCCAGTAATATTGTACCAACTCCTACTCTCTACACTCCATACTTCTCCCCCCCCCCCTCCAGTAGTGCCTCTTGCCTACCTCCCACTCCCTCCAGTACAATGTCTACCCCCTTTCCCCCCCCTCCAGTACATATTGTACCTAACTCTCCCCATACTTCCCCCCCCCCCCCCTCCAGTACACGCAGAGGACTCGGATGAAGGTAGCAACGCAGAGCTGCGCTACTCTCTACAGGGTGCCTCCAAGGATCTCTTCTCCATCGACCCGTATACCGGGTGGCTCAGCACGCAGGTGCCTCTGGACCGGGAGCAGCAGGAATCCCACTCCCTGGTTGCCGTGGTAACGGACAATGGATCACCCGCCTTGACGGCACGGGCGCCCATACACATCACCCTCATAGACTACAATGATAACCCGCCCGGCTTCTCCCAAGACACCTACGCTGCAGCCGGTAAGTTGGCGCCTGTGTGTCTGCTCTGGTGACCTAAGGTTATCCTGACAATGTTATTGTGTGTCCTAAACGAGTGTGAACGAATATTACAAAACTTCTTGGTTGTGGGTCCTCATGTTTTATGCTTTTATTACTCTAGTAGAACAAGTTAGGTACACATTAATAAATTAATACTACCAATTTTGAAAAAAAATAATAGAAGACTATTTCAACTTTTTTCAATTACTAATTAGGTAGGTATTCTATGTAACTTGTAATACATATATGTGTAACATGAGTATGTATGTTTTGATTTGTCCAATTTCAATCCTCACCAAAGTATTTCTCTGTCTAATCTCCAGGAAATTATCATTAGCCATACAAAGATGCAATGCAGACCAGCATGCTTAGCAGTTTGCCACAAAATGGTGGACTTCATGATATATTTGAATTGTTGTTTTGAAAATATAAAAAAGAATACTTTTCATCTCTATCCAAAGATGCAATGCAGACAGTATGGTGGGCAATTTGCCACAAAATTTTGGACTTCATGATATATTTGAAGTGATTTGAAAATAAAAAAAAGAATACTTTTCATCTCTATGTTATTCTATTCTACCTTTTTCTTCTATTGTACCTTTCTACCTTTTTCTTTATTTCTTTTACTCCTCGTATGTATCTAATCTTGACGTTGTATTTATACATTTATGTATTTTATGTACAATAAGTACCTCAACAAATAAGCTGAATTGGAACCAGTTGTTCTGATATATGTATTAATTTTGATGTATGTAATATTTCTGTTCCAAATAAAGGTTTATTTATTTATTTATTATGTACAATAAAAAATAAAATTGAATTGAATTAAATTGAATTATTGCCCCCCTTGCAGTGAACGAGGACGCACTGCCGGGCACAGTCCTCCTCACCCTCAGCATCAGTGACGCGGATGCCTCTGCCGCCCCCTCTGTGTTCTACATCACCCGGGGAGACCCCCACGCCCAGTTTGCCATCCGCAGCACAGGTCAGTGCAGCTTTCTTTAGGAGACTTTCCGGGACTATTACATGCAACAGTTTGTCTCGCAACTTTTCTCAAAGAGTCGATGTCTTTTTCTGGACAAAGGATGAATTGGTTTCATTTCTGACTTCGTACTTACGTACTGACTAACAAGACCCAGTTTAATTTTACAAGTTGGTAGGTAGTTTTAAGTATTTTAAAATTGTAAAATCTAGGATTTATAATTTTAAGATTATTTTTAATTTAATTTTAAGATTATTTTTTTGTACAAAAAAAAAAAAAAAAAAAAAAATATCTCGAATATTAAATTTTTTTTGTAAAGTGCTACCAAGTAATGTTTGAATCAGTGGGATTCGATCTTTCTTTAGAATCAAATCTAAAGAAAGAGCGGAGCATGAAACATTGCGAAACTTTGGGTAACGCTGTGATCCCAGCCCAAGGAATAAAATGGAAGTTCCACCCACTGAAAATCTAGGTGTAGTCCACCCGGAACATGTTTAATAATATATTCTAGGATTTTTTTTAACAGACCAGAGGAATTGAAATTCTAAAGTTTTTAATCTCTACGATTTTACAGTCAGTTTGTGTTTTTAACGCTCAACGGATGTTGGAATTTGAATGAAATGTGTAAGTTGTGCGTGTGCACTGGTAGTCAAGTGGTTAACGCGCTAGTCTGGTAATCCAGGTAGCGTAGGGATCCGTTGGTTCGAATCATACCCGGCGCGGCGCATGAATTTTTCCTCATTAATTTCAGTTTGTGACCACTTAATAAGACTCTGAGGGTTAGGTGGTAGAAAATACTTTGAGCATTAACGTCGGTCACCTAGTGGTTACCTTCCACTAAAGAGTGTTATTATTATTACATACATGAGCTAAGAGGCATCTGTAATTGCTTGTCTAGCCCTAAAAAGCTGGCAAGTGTTGATGTTGTATTAAAAAAAAAAAAATTAACCTCGCCTGGTGGTTACCTTCCACTAAAGAGTGTTATTATTATTATAAGTTGTACACTTTACCTAACTTTACCTAACTTAGTTTTAAATAAATGTAAATAATCAAAATAACTCTCCTACCTATATATTTTTTTTTTTTTTTTTTAATTTATCTCTAACCTTTTCTTTATTTCTATTACTACTATATATCTAATTATGACGTTGTATTTATACATTTATATATTTGATGTACAATAAAAAATAAAATTGAATTGAATTGAATTGAATTGAATTGAAATTGAATTGAATTATTGCCCCCCAGGCGAGGTGTACGTGACCCGCCCCCTGGACAGAGAGACCCAGGCCAGCTACTCTCTCACAGTGCTGGTCACCGACGGGAAGTTCGTGTCCACCGCCCAGCTGGGTGTGGATGTGCTGGACGCTAACGGTGAGTCCCCAGGTCCTGGGTTCAGACCCGCCAGTGGATGGATTTTTTTTTTTTTTAAGCTTTATTAGGAGGACTTGGCTGAGGGTTGTTGGATTTAGCTAAATCCAACTTATGGATTTAGCTGAGGGTTAATTTTTTTTTTTTTTTTTGGTTGAAGGCAGGAAAAAATCTTTTAAAGACACCCAGGTCATCCTGACTTGGGGTGTGGGATTTCCACCCACTAAAAACCCACCTTCTCAAAGAGCTAACCGCACCTGGAACCGAAAAATATCCTTACTAAGTGTTAAATTAAGTAAATAAGTATGCATTTCTGGTGAAACAAGGACCTCTTCTCTTCACATTTTTCGTGAGCACCACAAGCCCCATCACTGTTTTATACCCTTAACATTTGAAATTGTTATTTGTAATAATTGGCAATGTTATATTTGAGATGAATAAGAAAACAAAAGTAGACAAGACTGCAATAGTTACAATGTGGATTAGGGTACAATAGTTACAATGTGGACAAGGGTACAATAGTTACAATGTGGATTAGGGTACAATAGTTACAATGTGGATTAGGGCACAATAGTTACAATGTGGATTAGGGTACAATAGTTACAATGTGGACAAGGGTACAATAGTTACAATGTGGATTAGGGTACAATAGTTACAATGTGGATTAGGGTACAATAGTTACAATGTGGACAAGGGTACAATAGTTACCTCTTTGAATGTCCGGCAAATCCAACCAACCTGCCCCCCACCTCCTTATGGATGGCACCCAGACCAGCAGTGGCATTCCTTGACATAGAAACTGACTGAATGAAGTTGAATAGCGTTAACAACAACAACAATAGATACATTTTTTTTCTTAATACTCCGTAATGCCTCCACTGGTTTTTCCTCAAACAGTTTTTACTATTCATTATTCCTCACGAGATATTTTTTAACGAAAACAAAACATTTTTTTAGAGTATTACTCCTTAAAGACTACTTATGTATGTTCATTAAAAATAACTCTGTGAAAAGATGGCTAAACATGGTAACCCGCAATTTTCAAATTTTTCAGGACGGTGTTTTTTCGTTTTTTTTTTTACAAAAATAATTTTATATTTTTTGTATTAAAACTTTAAAGCTTCATTTTTGGAACATAAGGCAGAATGTTCTCGAGCTTTATAGTGATAGATCTATTTTAAAAAAATATTGAGTAGGAATCAAAATATTTAACTTTTTCTTCCTGCTAACATGTTTTCCATCTTACAGATACTGTGAAAAAGACGTTTTCGAAAGTGTAAATTATGATAAGTCCCTTGCTTTTTCTGCCATCTTTCATATCAAATGAAAGCAGTCATTAAAAACTAGACAAACAAGGATAATTACATGTCTTATTTTGCCATCGTGTACAATGAGTGAAAGAGTCGTTTTTATGAGGGCAATTTATGTTAAACGTACTAATTAGGTAGTACGTTTACTTTACTTTATTAGTCTGAGTAGTCACGGTTGCCGAGTGTTATCATGCTCGGCTTTGCACGCAGGTGATCCGGGTTCGAATCCCGGCGGGGTCGGAATTTTTCCGCTCTGTACTTTAGTTGTCGGGGTTGACTCATACCTCGTGAGGACAAATGAGGAGCTACTATGTCTAGAGCATTTATCATCATATGCCGCTTTCAAAGTTTACAAATGTAGCAAGTACAAAAGATGATAGAACTTGATAAATGATTTTCCTATTCTGCCATCTTGTAATTCTTGAGAAAGTAAAATTTTTGTGCGATACCAAATTCTGATAACGTCCTTTATCATATTTTGCCCAGTTCATTATACTGCAATAATACGATTTCGTCAGACGGCAAAATATGACACTGGACTTGATCAAGTTTATCCATCTTATGAAAGATAGAATTTGTTGAAAAGTAAAAGATTTTTTCTTGTTAAGATACTTGAACATGCTTTACCACCTTTTGAACTTTCGAAAATGTAACTTATCACGTTTTTGTCAAAATTATTATCCAAGAAACTATACATCATAGCGAAATTCTGATGCTACCAGTAGATAGAGCTCGTCGAGTAGGTACATTAGGAATCTGTTAATAACTCAATTTCGAAAAAAATGCGGTTACCATGTTTAGCCATCTTTTCACAGAACTATACTAATGTTCATAAAACAATTTTCGTAAAGATATGAGCAGGCTTACACCAAAATCCAGAATAGAAAATTTAAACCTAGTCGGGATTTGAACTTTGTTCACCGATGTGCAAGACAAGTGCTCTGCCAACTTGGATACGGTAAACAACCTAATTTAAACTATTGTGTCTTATTATTTATTTATTTTTATTTTATTTTTTTAAGCTTTATTAGGTAGAACAAAAAATATATACAGTAGAACACAATGAAATATAGAGAAAAACAAAAAGATTAAACAAATATACAAGAAGGAAAAAAAGAGAGAAATGTCCTACCTAAAGGGCGGGGTTATTGCCTGTGGCAATCTCTTCCACCGAACCCTTTTGTGGCAATCTCTTCCACCCAACCCTTTATTATTTATTAGGTTCATTTTAGACACCCAATTTTATTATGATAATGTATAAATTTAAAGAGTTCATAGAAATATATAAACTTAAACATCATCTACTGTGTCTTGTTACCAGACGAGCTCCCGTACTGTGTCAAGTACCGGTACCGGCACAGTATATCCGAGGGAGTTCTGCCTGGCTCCTACGTGCTGAATGTGCTGGCTACTGATGCGGATCTGGACCCTAAGCTAAGGTTCTACCTCACAGGGGAGAACTCTGACCATTTCTCCTTGGACGCTAACACGGGTGAGCTATTATCATGACACATTTCATATTTGTAACACGGGTGAGTCTTATCATGAGACATTTCATATGTGTAACACGGGTGAGCTATTATCATGACACATTTCATATTTGTAACACGGGTGAGCTATTATCATGACACATTCATATTTGTAACACGGGTGAGCTATTATCATGACACATTTTATAATTGTAACACGGGTGAGCTATTATCATGACTCATTTTATAATTGTAACACGGGTGAGCTATTATCATGACACATTTCATATTTCTAACACGGGTGAGCCATTACCATGGCACATTTCATATTTGTAACACGGGTGAGCTATTATCATGACTCATTTCATATTTGTAACACGGGTGAGTCATTATCATGAGACATTTCATATTGTGTAACACGGGTGAGCTATTATCATGACACATTTCATATTTGTAACACGGGTGAGCTATTATCATGACACATTCATATTTGTAACACGGGTGAGCTATTATCATGACACATTTATAAAATTGTAACACGGGTGAGCTATTATCATGACCATTTTATAATTGTAACACGGGTGAGCTATTATCATGACACATTTTCATATTCTAACACGGGTGAGCCATTACCATGGCACATTTCATATTTGTAACACGGGTGAGCTATTATCATGACACATTTCATATTTGTAACACGGGTGAGCTATTATCATGACTCATTTTTTATTTGTAACACGAGTGAGCTATTATCATGACACATTTTTATATTTTTAACACGGGTGAGCCATTACCATGGTACATTCATATATGACGCAAGTTTTGATTTCAATTAGGCAAGTGTAGACAGTAGGTAAAATTTGAAATAGCATTTCTCTCAAGACAGATTGTATCATCCTAAAAAAAGAAATATTTGTTGAGTCAGTGGTGCAATGTATAGTTGCCTCAGATCAATTCCCTTAACATGACAAGTTATTCTTCCATTTGGATTTGAGTAGTACTTAATGATACGTCTTGGGCTTACTGCTTCATTAATATGACTTATTAGTCCTAATGGGGTAGTATAATAGATTATAGTATTGTATTATTATTATTATATTGGAGGGAAATTATTGCTGTTTCAAACACAGGCTTGGTTTTTTTTTTTAATGCTTTTATTAGGAGGACAAAGTACAATGGTAACAGTATAAAATTAAGAAGAAGAAGAAGAAGAAGAAAAAAAAAAAAAAACAAATGACAAAATAAATAAAAAAGAAAATAACAATAATGGCCTACCTAAAGGGCGGGGTTATTGCCTGTGGCAATCTCTTCCACCCAACCCTTTTTAATTAGGTTTTAATTAGAGCCCCTAAAAGGGTTTTACACACTTTAATACACACCCCATTTTTCAGGGTTTTTTAACCGATATACATTACTTTGGGGTATTATTATTGACCTCTCCCTTACCCCCCATCCCCCCGCAGGAGAGCTGAAGACAGCGCGGGGGCTGGACAGGGAGAAGACGCCCCGCTACTCACTCAACGCGCATGTGCAGGACCGAGGCCAGCCCGCCTGGGAGTGCGTCTCCCTCATCACTCTCGCCGTGAGCGACATCAATGATAACGCGCCGGAGTTTGCTGCCGTGCTCAGCAGCGCCGCCATTCTGGAGAGCGCGGAGGTCGGGTCCCTGGTCACCAAGATACACGCCACGGATGATGATATAGGTACAGTACATTGACTATACATTACGGGGTTAAGTGGCAGAGAATGCCTAAGGCATTAACTTCGCCCGGATTACAATACATTGTACATTTAAATTTAAATATTTTTTTTCTTCTATATCTTATTTTGTAAATACCTATTGTTAATTTTTTTATCTTTGTTAATAATTTATTGTTGTATGTATTGTATAAAAAATAAAGTGTAAATAAATAAATAAAACTATATAGGTACATTACATTGACTATATACTCGTAGGTACCTACATTACATTGACTATATAGGTACAGTACATTGACTGTATCTAGGTACATTACATTGACTATATAGGTACATTACATTGTTTTATGGCGGTATTTTCTTAGAGAAATACCTATGTGCTGCGTCCTTTATTTAGAACTTTTCCACCCCATTTGGTTCATACTTCACTTTGAAATACGAGATATGCTGCTCTTAAAAAGCCCAGTAGGTGTTTTATGGGTTCGCAGTGTACTGTTTACAGCTCTTGTCCTGGGTATCCAAGATTTAGGAGTCTATGTCAAATTTCATTGTAATTAACATACATCTGTTTTGTATTGCACTTAAAAATAAATAAATAAATTAAAATTATGAGTCCGAGTCCCGGTCACTCGAGTAGGTTATGTCATGGATCTACTCGAGTAGATATATTTTTCATTAATTTCTTCCTCTCATCCCTCAGGTGTGAACCGCAAGGTGAAGTACGCCCTCATCGACTCTGCGGAGGGCCACTTTGTGATCGCCCCTGACTCGGGCATCATCACCCTGGCCAAGCCCCTGGATAGGGAGACGGTTGCGGCCTACAACCTCACCATACGGGCCACAGACTGTGGCTCCCCCCCGCTGTCTACCCTGAGCATCCTCACCGTGAGCGTACTGGACGTGAATGATAACCCCCCGGAGTTCGTGTCCAGGTATGTGCGGCCATAGTAATAATAATAGTAATAATAATATCGCCTTTTTTATACTGCCCGATTAACACTATTTAAGTCCCATTATTCCAGCAGTAAGCCCAAGACATATTATTATGTTGTAAAAATCCCAAATGGGAGGATAACTTCTCATGTTCCGGCTGGGTTTCGAACCCACGACCTCTGGAATCTCTGGATTCACAGAGTGCCGCCTTTACCACTGAGTCGCATATTGTAGTTGTTGTATCTATTGTATTAACACGAGTGAGGTTGTATCTCATAAAGTCGCAGTGTTAATTGTATGAAGTGTCGCCCGAAACCCTACAACCTGGGTCACAATATGTAGATCTCATGAGGTCGCAGTGTTAATTGCGTGGAGTTTCATCTGAAACCCTACACCCAGGGTCACAATATGTAGACTTCATGAAGTCGCAGTGTTAATTGCGTGGAGTTTCATCTGAAACCCTACAACCAGGGTTACAATATGTGTATCTCATGAGGTCGCAGTGTTAATTGTATGGAGTTTCATGTGAAACCCTACAACCAGAGTCACAATATGTAGATCTCATGAGGTCGCAGTGTTCATTGTATGGAGTTTCATCTGAAACTCTACAACCAGGGTCACCATATGTAGATCTCATCAGGTCACAGTTTTAATTGCATGGAGTTTCAATTGTATGAATGAAATAAGAAAGTAACATAAGGGTTGGGTGGAAGAGATTGCCATAGGCAATAACCCCGCCCTTTAGTTAGGACTTATGTTTTTATATATTTTCTATTCTTTTTCATTTTCATTGTATATATTGTATCAATTTTTTTCATTGTTAAATTAATTATTTGTATATACATAATGTCCATTTATACCTAATAAAGCGTTGTATATTAATAATAATAATAATGATAACAAAGCCCCTATTCGTCCTCCAGGTCCTACGTCGCCACAATCCCCGAGAACGCCTCCCCAGACACAGAGGTGGCACGAGTACTGGCCACTTCCCTAGACACTGGGGTGAACGCTCAGGTCACCTATGCCATCATAGGAGGCAACGAGCATGGGAAGTTCTTCATAGACACCCAGACAGGTGAGCGTTACCCTCCTCTGCTTTAGGCAAACACTAGGGGTTGTATGCAGAGTCCTCACTGTAGGGATGCCTGGGTCATTTGTCCCTTCAGCTGATTTTGTTATTCAGAGACGTTTGTTTAAAGCGTCTGTGCGCATGCGCATGTTTCTTTAATAAATAATTGTCAAGGTCGAAGTATTCCCTATAGCAAGCTCGGGACCACCCTACAGTGAACCCTATAGAGATTACAAAATCCTCTGCATACCAGCCTAGGCCTTATTGCTGAAAGCATTTTCTACTGCCTGATCCTCAGATTGCTAATATCAATACAATAATCTGCTTATCCTGCTAGAATGAAAGTAAAGAGACTCTTTAGACTGTGACAAATAATAGCAAAAAATGCTATTATTTTTCACATTTACACTATTATTTGCTCACTTACTTCAATAAACGGTGGAAAAGCCTTATTAATAGAAATGGGATAGTCCGTGTTCAGTCCAATACATGGTCGAGATAAATTGTTTTATTTAGAATCAATATACATTTAGTTTACAAAAAAAGACCGCCTTATAATTACACAAAATAAAGTCAGACTTTGATTTGGAACTCAAGATTCACGTGAGAGGAAATGTGCTATTTCAGTATTTGTAACGTTATAGCAGCTAAAATGTGTATCTGCTATTTGCAGCTCTGACTTGAAATATATTTAAACATAACATTCTCAACCCTATTTATTTACAAGTAAACTTTTTTAAACACGTGTGTAAATGTCATCGTACATCACCCATACTGTCCCATACAGTACATCATCGAAAACAAATTTCTCTTGTTATCATAAAAACAACTCTCTCATCCCACCGACCTCAGTAGCTTGATCGATGAGGTGGCGGATTTGTAACCCTCGAGGTCGGTTGTTCAAGTCCCGGTTTCAGCAAAGATTTAGTAAAGCGAGTTTGAGAAGATGTGACATCGCGAAAGTGATTAACACATTATTTAATTTTTATTTTTATGTAAAACAAGGTGTCATCTTTTTTCATTGGAAGCACTGACAATATGCTTCCAGCATTGCCTCTTTGAGTGGCAATGCTGATTTGTTGAATTAAAAATTCACTGGCTCTGCTGTTGCCAGTTTTTTTCTATAAGCTTTACATGTATAGATTAACACATGTATGATAACTAACTAACTCTCTCATCCCAGGCGTGATCAGCATAGCGGACGCTCTGGACTTCGAGAAGGCCCGCGAGTACCTTCTCACCATCCAGGCCACTGACCTGGGGACCCCGCCCCTGTACAGTCAGGCCACCGTCAACATATCAGTGACGGATGTGAACGACAACGCGCCCGAGTTCACCCAGATGTCTTTCAGTGCCGTGGTCAGTGAGGAGCTAGCTCCCGGGGAGCTGGTCACTCAGGTAGGAATGTTTCTGCGTAACCGACTTGCCAGGAATAGAGTGTCTCGCTGGATGACGTTAAAGACCAGTGTTTTGCTAGAGGACTATAAACAGAGAACAGACTAGCCAAACCTAGACCTGCGAGGAATAGAGTGTCTCGCTGGAAGACGTAAAAGACCAGTGTTTTGCTAGAGGACTATAAACAGAGAACAGACTAGCCAAACCTAGCAAGCCAGACTATTTCGCAGTTTCCCAATTGTTTAATGGCTTATAAAGAAAAAACCCAAGTTTTCATGATGGTTGATCGCACATAGAAATATGTGCTTCAGAACTTGTCTACAGCCATGCAGGCTACAACAACAACATAACCAACCTCCGTAGATTAGCTCGGTCGTTTGATTGACGAACTCGTACTCTTGGGGTCGGTTTAGTAGGGCTGGGTGGAGTAATCCTGACATATACTTGTGATTAACAACAAAAGGATACCCTGAGCATAGGGACTATAGGTACATAGTCATAGTAAATGAATACTTTCAAGAAATGATAATTTTCTTTTTGTTCAAGAAATATCAGGTGGAAATGACGAGAGTAAAAGTTTTCAGTTAAATTATGTGACACTCCTAGAAAAAATAAACCATCCCTTAACTAATAATAATTCCGTATCCGTGAGATAAATATTGATACCTAAATCACAGTGGTGAGAGGATTATATGGACGCCCAGATGTAATGTCTAAACTCTTTTCATGTCCAATCCCTTAACAAGTTCACAGTATTTTGTGTCAGTACTTCTACATGAAAGCTCTTTTCTAATATAACACTGATAATATCTTTGATTCCTCTTTCCTCAGATCACCGCCACTAAGTTCACAGTATTTTGTGTTAGTACTTCTACATGAAAGCTCTTTTCTAATATAACACTGATAATATCTTTGATTCCTCTTCCCTCAGATCACCGCCACAGACTTAGACAGCGGCCTGAATGGCAAGGTGGTGTACTCCATAGAGAAAGGAGACAGATAGATAAACACTGATGATAACTTTGATTCCTCTTTCCTCAGATCACCGCCACTAAGTTCACAGTATTTTGTGTTAGTACTTCTACACGAAAGCTCTTTTCTAATATAACACTGATAATAACTTTGATTCCTCTTCCCTCAGATCACCGCCACAGACTTAGACAGCGGGCTAAATGGCAAGGTGGTGTACTCCATAGAGAAGGGAGACAGGCACCAGCAGTTCTCCATTGACAAGAACACAGGCCACATCATGGTGTCCCGGCCTCTGGACAGGGAGATGGTAAGTCCAACCAAACATCATGCGGGTAACAGGGAGATGGTAAGTCCAACCAATCATAAGGCAGGGTAACAGGGAGATGGTAAGTCCAACCAATCATAAGGCAGGGTAACAGGGAGATGGTAAGTCCAACCAATCGTAATAATAATATCGCCTTATTTATACTGCCCGATTAAGACTATTAAAGTCCCATTATTCCAGCAGTAAGCCCAAGACATATTACATATTATTATGTGGTAAAAATCCCAAATAGGAGGATAACTTGTCATGTCCCGGATGGGTTTCGAATCCACGACCTCTGGAATCTCTGGATTCACAGAGTGCCGCCTTTACCACAGAGCTACCGGGACAGACAGGAGCTAATCATAATGCCGGGTAACAGGGAGATGGTAAGTCCAACCAAGCATAATGCCGGATAACAGGGAGATGGTAAGTCCAGCCAATCATAATGCCGGATAACAGGGAGATGGTAAGTCCAACCAATCATAATGCCGGGTAACAGGGAGATGGTAAGTCCAGCCAATCATAATGCCGGATAACAGAGAGATGGTAAGTCCAGCCATTCATAATGCCGGATAACAGGGAGATGGTAAGTCCAACCAATCATAATGCTGGGTATCAGGGAGATGGTAAGTCCAACCAATCATAATGCTGGGTAACAGGGAGATGGTAAGTCCAACCAATCATAATGCTGGGTAACAGGGAGATGGTAAGTTCAACCAATCATAAGGCCGGGTAACAGGGAGATGGTAAGTCCAACCAATCATAATGCCGGGTAACAGGGAGATGGTAAGTCCAACCAATCATAAGGCCGGGTAACAGGGAGATGGTAAGTCCAACCAATCATAATGCCGGGTAAACAGAGAGATGGTAAGTCCAACCAATCATAATGCCGGGTAAACAGAGAGATGGTAAGTCCAACCAATCATAATACCGGGTAACAGGGAGATGGTAAGTCCAACCAATCATAATGCCGGGTAACAGGGAGATGGTAAGTCCAACCAATCATAATGCCGGGTAACAGGGAGATGGTAAGTCCAGCCAATCATAATGCTGGGTAACAGGAAGATGGTATGTCCAACCAATCATAATGCCGGGTAACAGGGAGATGGTAAGTCCAACCAATCATAAGGCAGGGTAACAGGGAGATGGTGAGTCCAACCAATCATAAGGCCGGGTAACAGGGAGACGGTAAGTCAGACCAATCATAAGGCAGGGTAACAGGGAGATGGTAAGTCCAACCAATCATAAGGCAGGGTAACAGGGAGATGGTGAGTCCAACCAATCATAATG